>CM022484.1:18225120-18245721 GCA_011952105.1 Coreoperca whiteheadi
GGCCGTTCCTACCCACCACAGTGTTACAGGAGTGACAGCTGGACCTGGTGATCTTGTGATGTCTTGTATAAGAACGTAGACACCTGGTTTAGCCAGACTAGTCAGAGCTGACACATTCATTTTAAAGCGACATTATATACCTTTTGAAAGATAAAATAACACATTCGTCCTTTAACAAATGAAAAGTTGAACTCATAAGCAATAAAACCCACTGCCGCTCAATTCAGTACACTCAGGAGTTTTGCTGCTACAGCCTTACTTGGTCTGGTATGACTAGTAGCTTTTAGTTGCTAAATGTTAGCAAACTTTAGCTAGATGTTCTATTACTGAGGCAGTTTGCTGACTTTATTACTCTTGTCCACGTTTGATACTGTTGCACTATGTTTTAGTATTCACAGTACCCTTATCCAGTAATTGTCACTTGTGGCAACAGTGGCTGCTTTAAACATGTTTTATTTTGAAGACTTGAACCTGGACAGATAACTAAGGAAGGAGGCTAGGACCTCCGTATGCTTCAAGCGAAGTACATGCAAAACAGACAATCTGCTGAATTAAAACGCCAATGATGAATGACAACAACGATGTTCTACTAGCTAATGTGGCATTCACGTCACTATCGGATTTACAAAGCTGCTTGTCACGTTTTTAAGTTTAGAACTAAACTCATCTTGTTTTTTGGTCCACTGTTTAAATCTGTCCTTGTGTCTCCCTAAGACCTACCTAGTGTCTCAGCTTTCCAAATCTCACTTTTTGGGATTACCCTTCAATTAACTGATTAATGATGTTTTCTGTACCGCAGACATGCGCAAGCTTTAGCAAGTGAAAACTCAGAAGTTGTTTTGGGAACCCTTTGCCAGGGCCTATCGCCCTGAGGCCTGCTTCTGGAGACAGGTACCAGTCACAGCATGTCTCCGCTACTGGCACACAGAGTCGTGTGTGTGTGTGTGTGAGAGCCCGAATGTCTTTGTCAGCCAACTTCAAAGAATTCCCACACCTTTTGATCCTTTCCTGTACGTCTCTATGTGTGTGCACATGCATGTTTCGGGCCATTCCCGTGACCTACCTACCTAACGCCAAGCTAGATTATGAATTTAACCTAATTAGCTCAATAGATTTCTGTATTATCTCAGCCTATATCCTACAACGTTTTAATTAGAGAGGTTTACAGTAACAAAGTCACATCCAGCCGGGACTGTCAGTTCAATCAAATCAACTTATAGGAGTTTAATTTGGCGAGGGCTTTGGCAACCAGCACATTCCTACCTATTAGTCATTAGCCAAGCATCAAAACACATAATCTCTCAAATAAAGACAGACTCTCAGGTAGGCCTTTTAAGGCCCATTAAGCCTGGTAAAGCTCCTGTCAACGCCGCATTAGATGGCTGCCTGCAGGCCAAACAAATATCGTAGGATGCCTGGCAATTTTTTTTTTTTTTACAGTAAACACCAGTGAGACATCTTTATCCTGCCTGAAGTTCCACCATGCCACAAGCATAGGAAAAGTACTTACTGGTGTGTTCCTGTCATATGCATTTCCAGTCTGTGTTGTTTTCCCATCTACATGCCCAGGATATCGTTCTTCTTACATTGTTTCTCACTATATAGTTACCCTCTTCTCCTGATAATGCAACACAGACCAGCTGGAACAGAGACCGGACAAACTTTCTGTCATGTAAAGAACTACTTGGCTAGGGTGGCTTGTCACAGAGCAGAGGAAGCTTGCAAAAGCTGTTTAACATCACCAAACCACACCTTTTAACTGCTGTAAAAATCCCTTATGCCAGTGATACCCAACCAATCAACTAATTTGAACAAATAGATATTGTGATTCGTTTCGAAACATTTTAAGTCAGCTGTAATACCTGAACGCTACATGTTGCTATAACATTAATATAGCAATAAAAAGGATCTTACTCTTGAACAAAAAGGGATCCTTTCCATCGTGTTGTCAGACACTTGGAATAACAATCTGAGCCTGTCAGTGGCAAAAAAAAGCACTTTTAGTGGATGTACTTTGACGGGCGGTTTTTTCCCTGTCCAGTTTGAATGAAGTGAGTTTTACGAGGTAAAATTACAGTTTTTTTCAATGGAGTCTGGTGGGCCGTAGCGCCCAATTGTTTTGGTCTGAGATGCTGGTGCTCTAGTGTTACATTTAGTAGCACTGAATGTGGCATACAGCTCCTTTAAAGTAATGGTTAGTTAAAAGTTATAGATAAAGAGTTGAAATTGTTAACTAAAAGTAATGAATAATATTTCATATAGTTAGCTAAACGTAACAAAAATTACATCTACAAACTTGACTAAAGGTCCTAAGCAGATCGGTTCAATTGTAAGAAAACGTTATCCTAACAATATCCATTTTGATACATTTAACAGTGTTGAAGAATATCTGGTTTAAAATGATGGGTGGTGTCAATCACGGGATACTTGAGTTCAGGTGACAGGGCTGTGGGGGAACATCTGCCTCAAACGATGAGAATATGTTGCAGACACACAGCAAAGTGTCTCCTTAGTACGGCTAAAAGTACCCTCACCGGATTGTCCGTCTGATTGATGCCGAGCAGGAAGACGAGCTCCGAGAAGAACAGCGTCGCTACGAGATTCCTGTGGATGACGTGGAGGTTTGAGCAGAGCCGGCGCAAGAGGCACAACAAGATGAAGGTGAGGAGGAGGAGGAACAGAGATGCCGACACCGTGGCGTACGTGACAATCTTCAGGGGGAGAACATCGCCGTGCTGTGGAGAGCAGCGCCAAGACAGCAAACCACAAGTCAATAACAAGGCAAAAAGCAGAATATAGCGAGGTTAGTTGGATGTTTAATATGAAGTTTAATGTTTTTGGCAATACCTCTCTCTTGGAAATATCCATGAGCACGGCGAAGCTGGTCATGTGGTTACACTGACAGCTGATGTGGCTGTTGTTCCTGTTGAGCACCTCACAGCCTTTAGAGGACCAGCCGCCAGTACCTCCGATTCTAAACACACACACACACACACACACACACAGACAGACAGACGAAACGACATGACAAACAGACGAAAGTGAGACATTTTCAACAAAATGCTAACTAACTAAAAAATATTGTGGCCAATAGTGAATCTCCCTGGTCCTTGGGCGTGCATGTGTGTGTGTGTGTGTGTGTGTAAAGTCCAACTCACGCGATGGAGTGGTTCCAGAAGACACAAACAGGTTTGGTTCTCTCCTCCGTCTCCAGCAAGGTGTACTCCACGGTGATGGGGGGATCCAGGATGGGAGGAAGAGGCGCACCCTCACTGTGCACCGTGGTGCTCACTATGGCTGTGTTGATCACTGGACGGGCGGGGAGCCTGGAAACATTCATTTCAAGTTTTTAACCACTGACCTACGGCACCTTTTCATTTGCGTTTTATGAATCAAATTGCAACGGGTCATATTGAAATCAAACACACACACGCCTTCACACACAGATGCACACACAGCCACACTTGTTTTTATCATCACGTACAACAGACCGTACCATAAGAGTACAGAAGCTTGTTAAAATTTGCTCATATTTTCTCTTATCCTTTTGTTAGCTTCTTATTCTTATCTTGGAAATGTATTTTTACATAACACTCCCTGACTCCATGTTCGGTTTTTCTGAAAACCTGAACAGAACCTTATAGGCCTGTGCAGGCACTGATAAGGTGGTTCCTTCAAACACACCTACAGTAAATATTATGGGACGTATTAACATTAAATATTTTCTTGTGACGTAGGGTTTCTTCAAAAGTTTAAAGAATATGATGAATTGTATACACACCTCTAAGTAGAGATAGGGTGTGGGCTCTCTTTTTTCCCTCTCTTAAATATAATTCTCCATTCTTTTAGGCCTTGTCTGCAACTCTATGCTGGCATTACACCTCATAATGTAATCCTAGCAAAGTGCCTGAGAAAGTTGGTCTGCACTCCCTTTTTGTTCTGTGTCGGACAAAAACACATTTTGTGGGAAGGTATTTGAAGGTAATGGTGAGGAAGTCATTAGTAGGCCTCAACTCTAACTATCTACCTCAGGCTCCTGCGGTCAGGGTCGTATCTCTCCGGGAGGAGCTTCCCCAGCGATTTGTACACTATCACCACGGCGACCGGCAGAGGGGCAGCTGGCTCGAGATGGCGCCGTCTTCTATCGGACGCCGTGTGCTCCTCCTCCTGTGGGGGATCGGTCTGAGTTGGAGGGGCAGGAGTGGGCTCTGCTGTGATGAAAGCAATAGATAAAATTGACAGACGAAAGACTGGAGCGGTGCATTTTTACACATTTTAAACTCATCATAATAGGAAAAGGACCCCAGTATGGTCTGATTCCGCCAGCATTCCTACCTCTGTGGCCCTGAGTGCGGAGGTTGAACTGGGGGAAGTGCACAGAGGACCCAAGCTCTTTGGGGTAGGCCTCCTGGATGTCCTGGAACCGAGGCAAGGTCGCCCTCTCCGGGTCCAACACATCCAGGTAGTCCACGGTTAGAACTAGATGACAGCCAAACAGAAATGGCGGGAAGAGGAGAAGACAGAGGCAAAGGATGAGGACATGGCAGGGGTGATTATGTGTCCCAGTTACACACCGTGCGATTACAGCTCCTCCACTCACTCATGTTGTCCGTGACGATGGTGAAGGGTTTCAGATAGGTTTTCCTGACGTTCTGAGCCAGGGTGTTGGCATAGTCCTCGAAGTTGCGGAGCAGATGGGCGGTGCCCCCTTCAGTCCTCTGGATCTGCTCCCAGTGCTCCTTGGTGTCAGGATCCAGTATGGCGCTACCTGCTCGCACCAAGTTCTGGAAAAATTCAAAATGTTATTTTAAATTATCGTTATTTTTATGGCCTGTAATTGTAGATCATTGACAGTTAATTCACCACATATATATCAAAGAGAGCAGCAATAAAGCAGTGGTGGAGGTATGAGATTACTACAGTGATGGATCAAGCTGCTCTCTCAGTATGAATGAGCCAGCGGAGGGCAGTGTGCCACCGGTGCTCCCAGTGCTACAGACTGGGTTTCACAAAATTACAGCTTTAAGACATTTTCAAATCACTTATTGAATTTGAAATCCATCCAGGAGAGTAAACGTTGATCTGTACATCCGGTTTTCTTTTCTACCTCATTGAATTCTGCATCCCTCATGGCGGTGAGGTCGAATCCTGCCTGCTGGCTCTCGTAGCGCAGCACGTGATTCAGCAGCTGGACGGCCGTCTTCACGTCGTTGCCGTAGTAATGCTGGGTGTTACTGGTGGCGCTGTGAAGCAATCGCACAATGGTCTTGGAGTGCTCACTGTCCATCCTTGAACTGTTGCGACGCAGGTCCTCATTCTGGAAGAATGGAGGGTTGAGGGATGGAAAGAGCACAAAAACGAGCAGGTCAAGGCAAAGGGAAGCTAAGTGGGTGCGATGAAACATAATAGAAATTGGTCAATCCCAGGATTAGTGGGACTTTGAGAAGCTTACGCCTCGAGTATTAGGTTCAGGTTCAAACACAATAGGTGAAATACTTTGTGTAATTCTCCCATAGACTTCATCCTATGAAATTACTCTTTGTTGAAGACACATCAGCTCCCTTACAGTTCATAGTTTTTCTCCTCCTTGCATTATGGTTAAGGACTATTGTAGTGTACTCCCCATTACAGTGGCAACAACAGTCTGAAAAAAACTTCACATTAAAAATGTTACTGTTAAGAATTTATATGTTATGTCATGTCTGCCTTGGTAAATGTCAACTTTTTAGTTTAGAGATAATACGTTTTTTTAGTTTATTCAAGTAGTTTTGAAAGGGCTTCATAGGCCAAGGTGAGGTAGGAGTATCTCAACACACACAATTTACACACTCAAATGTTAAACCTTGGAAACTGTCATAATTGTCACGAACGTGACAGTATAAATGTTTTACTTTGTCTGCTACTCACCAGTTTCTTCAGATGGGAGAAGGTGACGGTGGTGCAGTTGAAGAGCTCTGGCGACAACCAGCCCTTCTCATCGCTGCAGTGGCGGATGGCAGTACCTGTAGAAATGCAAAAACAGAGAGGACATTTTAATTAGGTTTCTGGCAAGTGTTTCCCAGACATACAGGAGGCGGCCAAGTTAAACATGCAGTCGTGCGAGCACAATATGTTCACAAAATGATATTAAGGCACATTAAAAACAACATAAGAATACAGCTTTGTGAACTGTACAGAACTGATTTTTTTTTAACTGGGCTTTTCCCTCTCAGGCTCCATACAAGCTGCCCTCCCTTACTGTACTGGTACAGGTTATGAAGCCAGAAAGGAATACCTACAGACACCACTCAGGGATAAAAAAAAAAATGTAACGAAAAGGTACTGCCAACTACATTTTTCGGGTTTAAAAAAAGATAATTCAATGTATATTTTTATTTACAGATAATATTGTCCTAAAAAGATACTAGAATTGGACATCAGTCAAAAATAAGACAGAAAAGCTGTTGATAAATACCTGAGACACTTCCTGTCTTAGTGGTTTAAATATCTGAAACCATACTGACTTGTTCCAGTGTGACTCAGTTTGAGAAAAGACTTCATCCAAATGCAAAGTCTCTTCAAATGCTATTGTTGCAAGGGGCGAAATGGCTGAAGGACTTGCCAGTTGGAGCTAAGAGAAGGCGACAGGCAATGTTAGCAAATAAGTTCCCCCAATGCGTCCGGGGAGACAACAAAGGGGTCACCATGGTGACGGCAGTAACTAAGGGGGTAACCAGGAAAGTGACAGCGCCTTACTGGGAAGAGGTCACAGAACTGGAATCTTGAGTTCACCTCGACTGTCTTTCTCCCTCGCTCTCTCACACACACACACACACACACACACACACACACACAGCTGGAGGAGGAGGGGTATTACTGTCAGCTCTTAATGTACCCGGTGTTTTTCCAAGAGTCTCTGCACACAGACTTGAACATGATTGGCCGATGAGAAAGCTCTGTTGGATTAACGGACCAGTCAGAGAGCCTTATTACTGTGTTGTTAAGCTTCACAGAGCGAGAGAGAGAGCGTGTGCACTTATATGCCTTAAAATACATTAACTCACAAATACACAGCCACCCATGCAGCTTAATACAACTGCTGTAACCCCAATAACTCCTCCACTTTTGCTACTGTTATACTAAGTTTTAGCATTGAAGCAAACATTGTTTGGTCTGGTGTGGCCAATAGCTTTTGGTCGCTAAGGTTAGCTAACTTAAGGTAGATTGTTTTGTAACTAACATTATTGAGTCAGTTATCTTCCTTTATGGCTCTTTACGTTAGTATGCACAATGATTTAGCATAGAGCATTATCCTGTAATTGTCACCTGAGGCTACCGGGCTGCTGTGCAGGAAACATTATACTGCAGGCTTGCTTTAAACCAACAGTTCAACATTTTGGGGAAAAGCGGCGGGAAAGAGTTAGAAGAGAAGATCGATAACACGGTGATATCTGGCCATTAAATATGAAGCTACGGCCCACGGCCTATTAGTTTTGCTTAGCATAAAGTGGAAACAGCTAACAAAATGCCAAACGGTTCCCGTAACACATACATTTCCCTGAAACGGAATGATAAAACTTTACCTTGATTGACCTTGATATAAACTCTACCAAGTCTTCTGATCTTCATTCATTGGAAGTCGACACACTGTTTTGAGCGATTCTAAAGTACTCACCGATGGATCCTTTGGGACAGTTCATGGCGGCTGGGCGTCCAAATTTGGTCTTGGGCCACCAGATGCCTGCATCAAACGCCTTGGGACAGCCCTCGTACACCACTGTGGAGAAAAGGGCAAACAACAAACAGAAGGTTTAGATGGGAATATTTTTTTATGTAAACATGTGGCAGGCATTCATTCTGGGCCAATAGTAAACACACACCATTCCCTACACACACAGCTTCCATCAAACTGATACGTCAGGCAGGTGTCGGACACTAAAAAGTGGTTTGAGAGCACTACGCGATACTGAAATCGGCCCTAAAAGAAGTACATAATCTGAAGCTGCACCACCTGAACTTCTGTCACAAAATGTCATCTTAAAAGGTAAACGCCTGCTTTGGTTCCCCCTGAGGACGCCGCCTAGCCGATCCACTCCACCTTATGAAACAGCCAGACAGACCAGCACAGTGACATTCAACCAAAGGAGCTATTACATAAACTGTGATACATAATTCATTTCAGCATATCTGGGTTAATAATTCTCCAGGACAAACCAAGCTGGGACCTGCAGGCTTGTTGGCTTGTTTGTGGCTCCTCTTAGTCGCACACAGCCTGTAATCCCTCTGTGTTTCATTAACTCTTGAGCGCTACTTCACTGCTATGGCACGTCACTTCATAACCTGAATAAAACTTTTACTTTTGATAAAATAAGCTCATCATCTACACGTTCTAGTCTTCATGTACCTACTATTTTCACTTTTCCATTTTTTAGATCATACTTACCCTTTCTTTAAGTATCGTTTCTAATAAAACACAAGACACTGTGTCGTCATTAAAGGCCGTGGTGACATTAACCGCGGCCTTGTTGAATGTCTCGCTGTCGGCTCCGCTGTGTTTGGTGCCGAGCTGACAGATCGGTATGAGGCCTGCCATGGATGGTCACATCTCAGTGACCCGTGTGACATGACCAAAGAAACCTCCCGCATGTTTCGTCCTTCTATCTTCACTCCCTCCCTCAGTCTTTCCCCGCATTGACCCTTTAGATCTGAAAAATGTCTTAAATCTACTTCATCAAAAATGAAAAAAGCAAGATTCGAGGCATCTTTTTTTTTTTTGTTTCTTCCAAAAAGAACCATATTGTCACAATGAACGTAAGGATTTACGTCCATTAAAAGTCCAAACACGTTCTGAGAGTTTGAAGAGCTTCATATTGGGTCAAACAGTAAGCACATTGACATTCATTTTCCGTTAGGGGACTTTGTGGCTTTGTCTTCTATTCTTCTCTACTGTATTGTGTGTGTGCAGTCCCACTGCCAAGTTAGCCCACTAGCCAGACTTGCCTCTTCTGCTTGACTGGGTGGCGACAAAGACGTGAAGTTAGCTTAACTGCAGCACCAGCAGATGTGAGCGACACTATTTGTCTCCTTTTGACACTTCGTCGATTCATCCGGGCTCACTTTGTGAACCTGAACATTCAAAGGAACGAAACACCCGGCTTCTGAAATTCGTTTTTCATTGCTGTCCTTGTCATGAACACTTCATTTTGTCATGTCGACACATTTGTCTGAATTCATGGTTTCACAGCATACTATCCATGTGCTTTGACAGTATTTTGGAATAGCTATGGACTTGTTATGTTCTACTTTCATGTTAGTATTTTATTACGTTAAAACCTATCATTATATGAGTTAATCTTTTTCTCTTTTTCATGTAAATAATTATTAGCTCTTTTGCATGTTTAATTTTTTTTACTGATATTGTTAGAGCTATTGTTTAAGATTTTAGTCACTTCATTTCCTGTTCAGGATTAAAAAAAGTTCATCTTACTATATTTTAACCTTAAAATTACAGTCTGTCACTAGAAGGAAAAAAAGGCAATCGGAAAAGATCATATTTTAAATACATGTAATTACACAATAAATGATTTCACAT
The DNA here is from genome assembly GCA_011952105.1 of Coreoperca whiteheadi. NCBI lineage: Eukaryota > Metazoa > Chordata > Actinopteri > Centrarchiformes > Sinipercidae > Coreoperca > Coreoperca whiteheadi. Next base: position 18,234,692 of record CM022484.1, read on the forward strand.
ACCCTGGCATCCCGTTGGGGTGACCTCAGCGAAGGGGTTGTCACAGCGGTTACACTGACGATCAATGACTCCGACTTTACAGGGGCACTGCCCAGTGATGGGGTCGCAGGTTCGAGACTCAGAGCCAATAGAGAAACACTCGCAGGGGTAGCAAGTGTCCTCGCCAACTGGCTGATAGTGGTTTTCCTGCAGGAAGAGGAGAAGACGCCACGTTGACTGATATTATGTTTAGATCATCAAAAGTGAGCACGGAGGGAATTTGGATATTAATAAGGGGTGCTATTAGTGCATCTTTAAAGCAAGTCTATGTGGTTTTTACTGTACAGTGGCCGCGAGTAGCAACTACAGCATGATACTAAATGCTAAAACACAGTGTAAGAGAAGTAGACGAAGAAAAGCATCATAAAGTCAGACAGCGGACTCAATAGCTAAAGAGCAGCATGTATCTAAAGTTTGCTAACATTAGCCACCATAAGCTACTGGTTATACCAGAGCAGGTAAAGTTGTATCACCCGTGAGTGTATTGAGTCATGGTTTGCTTTATTTATTATGAATTCAATTTTTCATTTATTATTAGGAATAGGAATATTGTGTTATTAAGTTACACTGTCTCCCTTAAAGCAGTGCTTTAAGGTGCTTTCGGTTAATCATAAAAGGAAAAACTCCTGTATTCCCTTTCAATCTGGGAAACATCAAGTTATGTATGTTTTTACCTTGCAGCGACACTCTCCAGTGGTCTTGTTGCAGTCTTTATGAAATCCCCTGTTAGTATCACAGTTACAGGGTCCACACACTGGACTGCCCCACCAACCTTGAGGACACGGCTTCTCCACTCTGCCATCAAAGACAATGACAGTAATTAAAGCGGAAATCATTTTTATAATAACAATGTATCAAATGGCAATGGAAAGGGGTCGTTCCTTGTGATGAACCTATAGAAAATTATCACCTGAATGTCTAAAGGAGCTTTCTAGTGACTTTCAGCTCGTTGTTTAGCTGTCCACCCCACAACTTCACAGTTCTGGTTCACTCTCGCCGCTCTCATTGCGTCAATTTCAGCCACGGCAGGCAGCTGAGTTCAGTGGAAAAACTTTAAAAACCCACTGTACACTACCTGCTCTGCACCAAATGCCAAATGGACACAGTTAACACCCTGCTGGTGAACATAGTGGAGCATTTAGCAGCCAAAGAGCCAGATATTTCCCTCGGGAGTTGATAGAGACCAAAAATCGAGCTCAAGGTGAGAGAACCCTGGACTCATATTCGTCAGGTGGCTAGAAACACAGCTCCGAATGAATGATAACGTGGCTCCGTAACGTCTGGGTGTGTACATGCGCAACTGCTTGCTAACAAGTTTGCCATATCAACTGAAAAGGTGATGATATATCAACGTTGTGTTCGCAACTTGTTTCCGCTCCCCCTCGTGGCCAACAAAATCAGTTATTGCAGTTAAAGCTCAGCACACATGCATTGGTAAAAATACATTGTACATTTTCACCATATACATGAAAAACAATCTAACCTGCAATTTCCAAATGACCAAAAACAAGTAAGTAACTAATTTTATGCACAAACTCCATCCTGAAAACACAAATGACTACATCACAGAATTGATTTAACAACTTGCAATACCAGATTGTTTTTGTTCTCTTGTCTCTGCTATCTTTAAACTTATACATTATAATTACATAATAAGACAGTGGTGTTTCATTTTGATGATTTTGTAGCTACTGTAAGGCGAAGAAGGTGGAGAAAACGGTTTCGGGGGGATGTTGTCAATGTTTAGTGTGTCATACAAGCAAAGTGATGGTTGATCAGGTTTTGACATGTCACTGACTTGGTGTCAGCTGGAACAAAATACTCCAAATCTGATAGGCGACTATCTGTTAAGTTTATCTCCAACTAAACGCTCTTTGTCGCCCTGAATCTAGAACAAACTTCCTCCACACTTTTAAGTCAGTGACTCAGGTGTGACTTATTCATACAAACACACACAGACTCTCTTTCTCTCTCTCTCTCGATGCGATCTCCGACTGAGCAATATGATCTGTGATATGGGACGAGCAGCAGTATGAGGGCAGCAGGGCCTGAACACCTATGGAGGCTCAGTCAGGCGTGGCGGGGGAATCCCACATCCTGCTTAAGACAGGAAGTGATGCGTGTCATATGGGTCTGGGTTCAGGGGGAAATGACTGCTTCTCAATCAGGGCTGGCTTATTCACGGGAGCTCTTAGACAATGCTGACAGTGCAAACCAACACACCACTTTCTGCGAGTGTGTATGGACTCTCACCTAACAGTTGGATTATTTCTTCTTGATGTGCGATCTTTCCTGTCCCTCCCTCACACACACAGGCACACAAACACTATCCAGCTCAGAGCACTGAATAATAAAGCTGCTCTGAAAGACTCAGGACGTTGGCAAGATTACAAAAAGAGCAAGAGCCAAACATAACTAAAGAAGATTATAGACAACGTTTAACTTCGCTAAATCATTGCCACAATCATTTTGAAGTGTTTCTATTTGCTGTAGGCAAAGAAGATCATGGCGAGAAGACTGAGCTTCTAAACTGAGTATTACACTGCGTGTTACTGGGTCAACTTTTGCAGAATCTCTGCTGCTTTATGGCACAGTAAAGTGCCATCAGAGTTTCTCCAACTGGCAGAGAGGGGAACAAATGAGGCAGGCATTTTCAATATGAAGTCTCTGACATTTTGAGACAGTCCTATGCTTACAAGATAATTGACACCATCAAAGAAAAATGGGTGATTTTCCTTAGAATTGTGCGTAAGATAACTGCTTTCTCAAACACAGATAACAGTTTTACAGGCTGAACAGTGCTGAAGGTTTTTGAGATATTAATTGACAAACTTATGGTCATTATATTTTTAAGAAAATCCAACATCAAGATATTAAAAAATGCACACCTCAAGTGAACTTACCTCGGGGGATAAAGTTTATTAATATTGATACTGAGTACTACAAAAAACCTCTCCCTGCTCTTCCTCTAAACACTCAAACACACACACACACACAGAGGAAGGGACCTTACTTGTTTTCACAGTACTGGCCGTAGTTGTTCTGTCCACATTCACAGGTGTAGCCGTGGGACGAACTTGGTTTGCGAACGCAGGTGGAAACGTGCTCACAAGGGTTTAGCTGGCAAGCATCCACACACTCCTTACCAAAATAACCTGCAGGACGAAGAGAAAAGAGCGAGGAGTGACACTCAGATCTTGCTGAGCGAGATAGTGTACATAGAGTTTACAAGGGTCATTTGAGTGTGTGTGTTTTGCGCAAGCGTATATTTACCTGGGTCACAGATACAGGTGTGTGTGCTCCAGTCGTCACTGCAGTGGCTATTCTCAGGGCAGATGTTGGAGTCGCACGGGTCAGCCAGGTCGCAGCCGTCTTCCACGCGGATCTTCAGGCCCTGGGCCATGTTCACATTGGCCACGTTGGTGGACGTCTCCCCCATGCGCACACCCTTGTGGAGAGCACACACACATTAATGATGAAGAAGCAGAGGCAGGACAAGAAGAAAGGGAAGAACCAGGAGGGAAAAAAACAGAAAGGAGATAAAAATGGTCAAAGAATAGAGGAATCTGTTCTCATGTTCCTGTCCAAATAGGGAAAAATGTGAACATTTTTAAACATGCACATGTACACTTACCTGTATGCAGCCAACAAATCCCTTGCTGACATGGTTGCCAACTCCAGGCAAACCTCCTACATGAAGAGTCTGCAGCTTCAGTCCTGGGAGGTCAGTGCCGATCTCCACTGACTTCTGCTTAAAAACACACACTTGAGAATTAGGAAAACAATTCTTGGAAACTTGACCCGTGCGTTCACCTTTGTCTCTTTGTGATATCATTTGCCTGTACCTGGTACATGCCGTAGTCCAGGGACACAGCAGCCATGTATTTGATGTCCTTGTTGTCTTTAACGCTCCTCAGCTCTACCAGCAGGTGATGCCACTCCCCGTCATTGACCCTAACTTGGGGGAAGCCCAGAGATGCCACCAGCTGCTGTCTCAGCAGCACCTCCATACGTACCTGTTGCTCACTCACCTGGATGGTGGGAAAGATGGGGAAATCAAATGACAAGACTGCACCTGCAATTCTACACCCTAGAGTTCTTTTACTTTCTTTTCTGTCAGCTGCTAAAAAAGTCTAAAAATTCAAAATGCCTGGCAATTATCTGAATCTGCTGACTATTGTACTTTGTACTATATGCTGCTGGTGATGACATTTTTGTTGACAATGTACTTTATACTGTATCTCACCATGAGGTTGATGGTGGAGGAGGGTCCGGCATTGGCCTGCATCAGGGTGCCAGCAGGCTGCCTGGTGCGGAACATGAGGCCCACGTACCAGGGAACAGCGACGGTAATGTCCGGCTCGCTCCAGGAGACCAGAGCCTGGCCGTCAAAGAACTGAGGAGACGGCATCACTGGACAGGGACAAGACAGCAGGGCGGCGTAAGAATCAGGTTGTGGGCACAACACGGTCAGTGTTTGGCAGTAAATGTGTTTAGAGGTGCTATGTGTAGCATTGTAAGGTTAAATCTGTGCCATATTTATATTGAAACATTAGTGTAATTCCAATAAACATATCAGATCCACTGCCGAGAAGCAACAGGTCAGACTTCACAGAGATCTGCTGGATTGCTTTTACACACAAAAGCAGGGGGAAAAAGAGCTGTTCTTCTGCTGTATATGAAGCTGACGGTTTCAGAGTTTCAATATGAAACAATATATCATCAAACATCCTCTTCAGTGAAGTAAACAGAAAGTAAAACAATGAGGAGAGACAAAAGCTAGTATCCATGTCTTTGTGACATGAAGCAAGAGGATTTATAGAAAAAGGGGTCTTTATTTTGAGGAACACTAGCAGTAACAATAGCACGTTTATAAGATAGAGGCTACCAGTTCCCTCTACCGTTTCTTTTTTGTATGGAATTATACTGAAGTGTTCCATCTGAATGTGTATCGCTTTCAAATAAAAGCAATACAACTTTGTACTGAGTGGCTTCAGTGGTTGAGTGGTTTGGTTTTTTTCACTTCATGTGATATAATTACTACTTTAGTAACGTTTTAGGATTACTGCACAGTAATTCTTAGATTAGAATGTCTAGAGACATTCTAAAAATCCACTGAAAGTCCTAGAGACATGACGCATACCATGTAAGCTCCTGTACATGTTGAGGGAGAGATCAAGAAACACACAACCGCCCACCAACGCACACACAAAGCAAGGGTCCAGCTTTCATCACAACATACAGTGAGTGTTTCCTCCTGTATAATCCACAGCATAAACTCTGTATGTTCTCAGGTCCCCGGGGCAAATATGTCAACTGAAGCATTCATACGTACACACATACACAAGCTGTAATTATGAGACAAAGCACATATTTGTTCCGTTTAACATGTAGCTGCAGTGGCTTTAGTCTGACTATTTTGCCATGGCTTAGTCCTCCATAAAGTAAAAAAACAAAAAACGGCCCCTCCTCGCTTCTGTCTAAAGAATAAGACAGAAAGCGTGTAGGCTATACTTAGACACAACAGTGCTTTAAGCTAAACGTGAGCATGTTAGCATGCCCTCATTTGGTTGATGGAAATGTAACTATTCTTGCAGGGCTAACTGAAAATTTGACCTGATGATGGTGACAGATGGAAAGTCACCAAAGTCAACAGAATTGAGCGCTTAGCGACACTGAATATGTAGCACATTTCTCAGCCATACGTCCAATATTTGTCAAAATATTTCACTGTGAACCACTAATGTCAGAATCAGGGCGGTCACCAAACTAAATCACTCAATCACCGTAGGCCATCTCTATTCAACTTTTTTTTTGGAGTTTGCCAATTTACTCTAAACCTCACATCCTTTCGTAACATTTATTTTAAGAGATTGAACAAAAATCTGGTATATATCAAATATATTAACTTATTAAGAAAGTATGTTGACTATAAACACATCCTTAAATACTGCAGCAGCTTGTTGGACACCAGTCCAGAGGTTAAAACTTGAGATCTACTTGTCATAACAAGTTTACACCACACATGAGCATGTATACGTGTTATCTGGTATACTGCATGCTTATATGTAGCCTGACTGTAATCTGCTTTAAGTTAGCATGACAGAACTCATTCCTTGCCTGTAAAAATGGTGTGTACGATTTAAAATTGATCTTATAGAATATAAATATAAGAAGAAAAACAAACAGTCCAAAGGTGGGTGACTTCCAGTGGAATTCAGTCGTTTTATGTCTGTCCAGTGTGGATGATTCTGGCAGCGTACACATACACGAAGACAAATCTCTCGTTTCTCATGTGGCAGCTAGGTGTGTAAAGCCCCAAACCAAATGTGTCAACAAGCAACGGAGCAGCCAAAACCTCTTCCCAGCTTGCTGTGATCCCGGCCCAGTTCAGATACTGGATACTGGGGCCTGGCACTGGCTGGGTGGCTACCTCATAGACGAGAGGGCGAGGAGAGGTATTCACACTTTCACACATTGTTTGGAAGCTCGCCCTGAAGGAGGAAATCAAAGTTCTCTCCTTACCATAGAAGAACTTGAGACAGGGTATAAAGTGTAAATCACAACACTGTTGGAAAGTGGTGATGCGTTTATGTTTCCTTGGCTATTTACTCCCTTATCTATCTATAAGTACTGTGTATAGGTCTGCACTAGAGTGCCTCACATGTCTGCTGAGGTGACACAAATAGGACAGCTATGGGGTCAGTGTGTGAGTATGTCTTTAGTTTCATCCTTTGAGCCTGGGTTTTGATGTGTGAGTCACAGTTTGCTCTTGTCCTAAAACGGCAAACCTGAGGCCACGTTTAGTGTCTGCACAGCAGTGAGCGGAGGCTTCACTGTGACTTTCCATTGTGACTGCCGCGTGAGTCAGACTGAGTCAGGGGAGGTGCTCCTTATCCCATTTGATCTCCCAAACACACACGCACTTCCTGGAAGTCCTCAAGACAGACACACACACACACACACACATAGACACTTACTGTAGATAAACACACGCATGTGTACGCTGAGAAGCTCACAGAGGAGCATTTAGATACAGGCACAGTCGGCCAGACACACACCTGCATATGAATTCAAATGTAAATGCAAACACACACACCTAAATACAGACACTTTTTGACTCTTATCTTTTGACATAATTCCTTTTTAATTACTAGACAATGAATGTCCTCTTCCTTTGTGCTCGCTCTCTTCTTACCTTGTTCACAATTCTTGCCTCCGTAGCCGGTTGGACAGTCGCAGCTGTAGGTGTTCCACCTGCTGACACACACTCCTCCGTTCTGACACACATCAGTCGTGCAAAAGTTTTTCTTTGCTGGACAACCTTGACACCAAACACATAAAAAAAATTGTTGTAATATCTGCATGCACAATGAATGTATCTGTTTATGGGCTGCAGAAGCACAAAAAAAGCTTTAAACATTCTAACTTTAGCCGCATGCAGAATTGCTCACTGCCTATGCCACGCATTTAGAAGCGTCACACCTTTCCTCATCAATACTTCTCTTTTTAAGCATTAAATTAGGACCATCATGACCTTTGGGCCCTTGAAAATCCTGCAGGGTTAGTAGATAACTCTTATTTCTGACAAATTCAATCAGCAAGAGTTTTGGTCCTAGAAATGAGCCACGTCTCTCCCTCTTCCGTTTATCTCTACGGTTTTATCCCCGTGCGCATGCGCAGTCGTGAGGATTTTCTTTCGTGCCCTTGTGCTCTGCATGGGCCTCACTCGGGTCTGCAACCATGGTATATAATACCTGCGGGACCTGAGTTCTGCTCCAAAATAAGCCAGCTTTTTTCTTCAGCTGACGTAGGTGGAACCAGTGGGGCCCGCATCTGGGGGGCAGTGACTACATCCAGCTTTGCCCTTATCCCAATAGCGACAGGTCTTAGAGGGCTACGCCTATACTCATAGAATCTGGGGTTACGATATGTAACCAACGTTCTATTTCGTATAGGCTTCGCCCTCTAAGACCTGTCGCTATTGGGATAAGGGCGAAGCTGGATGTAGTCAATGCCCCACTGGACCACCAGAGTCCAAAAGCACCAACACACCACTCTACAGCGATGGCTGTGTGTGTGTAACGTGGCCAGAGTTGACAGTGTGTCTCTGGTTGTCAAGCACGTTCAATACTGAATGAGTCAGAGAAAACCCCCGACGTATCACTCAGGTCGAACCGAATAAAAGGACATGGTGAAGCCCATGATGCCGCTGTGCATATGTCTTCCACAGCCATCCCTCCGAGGAGAGCTGTGGAGGAGGACAAAGCTCTCGTAGAGTTGGCACGGCTTTGGTTTACCACGTAGCATGTCTAACCTGCTGCGGTGCCGTTGTTAGCGATGTAGCTGGCCATGTCGATGGGTTTGCTGTCGATGCTGAGGTTTCGCATGCAGCCCACAAAGTCTCTGTTCCTGACCGGGAAGTCCTCAGGTAGGTTGGGAACTCCGCCCAGCAACAGCGGTCCTGTCAAGTCCAGTGACCTGCAAACCACACAGAACGGATTTAGAGCAAAATTCAAAATGTAAAAAAATCTACTTCCATATATGTGAACGTGTGTTAATGTAAACCACAAAATTCAGGTTTGGACAAAAACACACACTGATTCTGCTCTACAATGAATAAATCCATATTTTGTGAATAAATAAAACAAATAATAATAATCCTTATTATTATTATTGAATAACTTCTGAACTCTACTGTATCTAAATCTGTGACAAACTAATCAGTGACACTCCGTCGATGCCCCGACTTTACACCAGAAAGGGCGACTGAGGTAAGGCATCAGCCGCTAGCATGATTAACATTTCTGGAATAAGGTTATTGTGTCCAAAGCTGTCACAAGGCTAACCGCTACCATCACTGTGACCGAGTCAGGTTCCACATTGCTAGGTCATGTAGGAAGCGGCTTAGATCCCGAGCCTCTAAAACACTCAACATCAAACACCGAAGGGCTTTAAGAGATTTAATTAATGTAATGCAATGCTGCACAACAAACCCTCCACTAAACCATAGAATGTATAAGTTGTGTGCTAACAGCACAAACACTGTTGCTTGGCCAGGAGCATGTGGAGCTTATTCAAAGAGTCTTGAGGGAAATTCCTGCATAAATCAAATGCAATGAATCTGTTGCATCCTGGACCCAGTTTTAGAGCCATAAACTGCAACAGTAGTTGTATTAGAAACACTTGACTGTATAATCCATCATGGATGTGATTATTAATAATGCAACCTGATGGATGGATGGATGGATGACTACTACTGATATTTGTAGCTGAGTTTAAGGTGAAGCGTTTCAATTCCATCTTAAGATATTTTGAGACAGGGAGAGCTTTTGCATTTTTTTTGTAGAGACTAGTGTCCCAGCAAAAAATATCAAGTTCAGCAATAGTTTGGCAACATGAAAATGTATCAAAATAATTCAAAATGAGAATATGTCGGTATGAGAAGTGAATCCAAAATGTACTCAATTTGCAAGTATGAGAAAAATGCCTCAAGGGCATTTGTGCAGAGCCATACAGTATGGAGTCTCCAGAGTGTTGATGTACAGACTTGTAACAAGAACAGCAGAGCCTTGCAAACTGTGCAAAGCATAGTGGAAGAGATACATGTGATAGTTCAAACTGAATGGATTCTAATACAAGTTCTTAAAATACATATTTGCAGGGGACACGATTAGGAAAGATGTTCTAGTCTCAAAAGCTAACTGACTGTTTCTGTTTAAGTGACATTTCACATCCCTCTAAACTGCACTGGTCGAAATCTGACCTTGTAGTTCATATATTGAAGAACTCCTCAAACCTACAATTAAACATCTTGTATGTCTATGCCATCTAATATTGTAACTGTGGCTTTTTCAAATTTGACTAACCGCATTGAAGTGTTGCTGGTTATCGTTAAAGAAAGCTTAAGATAAAGTGAAACTGAAAGCCAACAGGTTCCTTGTCTGTCTCTCATTCACACTCTGGATCACGTCATGGCATTCTCCACAACAAAACTTTAGGCGTTTTCTTGTTTGCACACACTGAATATTATGTATATTCAGCTTGATATAGCTTGATACAGTTAAAGGTATCCTCGAAACGCCTCTCAGCTCTTCTGGGACCTGTGCAACTAGCTCCTTAAGGAATGTAACGCCATTAACTCCTCTTTGTAGCTTTCTCTCTCTCTCTCCCCGTCTCCACCCTCTGCATACTAAATGTGTCTCAGCATGCTAACTCTCCCAAAAAAACCTCTCACACTATATAAATAAAAATAAATTAGTGTGTGGTAAACACACGGTAAGACAGATTAAGCCTGCGTTGAGATGAGCTTTTGGTTGTCTAAGGCCATGTCTGACAGCAGAAAGGCCATGAGGATGAACACAGAGATTAAGAGACAAAAGGAGGATGACAGAATGAGAATTGTGTAATCTGTTGTAATGAAGGCAATTTGACGTAGCCCCAAAGGTACAACATATTTACTTATTAGTCGGACTAGTCTGTGTGCGGAGTGTGCGTGGGATGGATTGGAGATACTGGAGATGTAAAGACCTAAAAAAAGAGAGGTAAAGATGAGCGAAAGAGAAAGACAGACTCGAGCTTACTTCTTCTGTCCGGTCTGGGTGCCTTGGGCGGCGCACGAGTAGTTGCCGATCTGCTTCCCGAAGCGAGTCGCCATGGAGATGTCACAGTCATCGACGGCAACCACAGCCACCTTTTCTCCCGAGGGTCCATGAGGGATACCTAGGCGACCAATGTTTGGCTGAAAAGTAAAATAACGATTGCATCCAGTTATTCATCAACATTTAGAAATGATGGTGTAAAGATTGGTCAGTCTCTGAGGATCAAACAATCCAAGTCTCCCTTTTACCCCAGGGGGTATTTCTGCAGTTGCCGGGGGGGGGGGGGGGTATTGGGATGAATGTAGGGGCGGTAAAAGGGTTATATTTAAAAAAAAAAAACAAAAAATTTGAAACATTTAGGTCGGCAAAACAACAAGAACACCGTCCCTT
>CM022484.1:18253662-18266622 GCA_011952105.1 Coreoperca whiteheadi
TTGGGGTTTTTGTGTGCGTTGCCCCTTGGAGGAGAAAGCGCGCCCCGGGAGAGGGGGGGGGGGGGGGGGGAGTAATGAGTGGGGGGGGGGGGGGGGGGGGGGGGTGGCATTAATTAGCAGTGATTGTAACTGGATGGATGGACGATTGTCAACCGAACAACTCTTAACATTGACGAAAAGGCAATCTATTAAAAAGGTGCATACAGAAGAGAGAGCACTTCTCTGTTTGGGTAGTGGAACAACATGACGGACAGGCTGAGGGACAGCGGAGCAGGAGGGTTTCCTTTTTCTCATACAAAATCGCCCTGTCTTAATAGTCTAACCTGTAATATTTCTCTCCCATAGACTTGCACTGAATTGATTCTCAAAAATACGGAAGAAAAGCGCGTCCCGTATCAGTTCAATACAGAAAACGTCTTTTAGTTTCCAATTACAGGACGAGTCCGTATTTTACGGGACGGCTGGCAACCCTAATCCCATAGTAAGACACATCACTAATGCCACTCAGAGAACCCGGGTTACATAAATAACCTGACGATTTTACTCATCAAAGTCCATTATCTTCCACTTGGATCCATTGCTAGGCCCCCCAAAAATTCAATTTTGTTGCATTTTTCATTAATAAATTGTCTCATTCTGACAAAAAACATATTTAGAATTTATGATTATCGATTATGAAAGCCCAAATGATGTGATGATTCATTACACACACACGTTACATACACAATGTGTGGTGCAGGCATCTAACATGCCTAAGAAAATATTTTTTAAATGAAATTTTACAGAGGGGCTTCATTGCTAGCTGCAACATTATTTAATTATAGTATAATATGTTTTATTATCCTACTGTTTATATTTACTTTATGAGATTAAACCATTTTAAAGATCATTTTAACCCTGTCACACACACCCCAATAAATTGTGGAAGAGGGCGGCAACAACAGCCAAAAGTGCCGAATCCTGAAACTGAGTGTGTAGACATTTGCTCTATTCAAATATCTCACTATTATATAGTTAATTATCCAATTAATACCAACCACTAAGGACTTGTAGGGATCATAGTGTAACACAGGAGAAGATTAAGGATAAGGATCTAAAATTAAATCCCTCAAACTAAATCACGGTCTAAACAGAAGCGTGTGAGCCCAGAGACATTTGCTCTCATGCTCATTACAAGAGCCATCTTCGATGATTTCTGAGCATCGTTAATCCTCCCTGACAGAATATGTGCTTTGGCCCGCCACTCTGCTGCCAAGGAAAACGCAATCACTGCTCCCTGGGTGTCTACTTACCTGCCTGCCAACGCTCAGACATGTTTATTTCACCTGAAAAAACCTCAGTGGAGGAAGTCAATGAGAGTTGACAGATGAGCAAGACGGGCTGTTACTGTGTCATTTCTGTTTATACACCACTGGCCCATTTTCAGACGTGACTAGCTTCTCCAGCTAGGTGGGGAAATAGAGGCAGCACTGTAGAGCAGGACAGTGATACACAGTCAGATAAAGAGAATGTATGTGAACATGCAAAACAAATAGGAGTGAGAAAGATGCAGCAGCGATGGAACGAAGCAAGTCCTCAATGAGAGAAAGCTGTTGCAACTGGGAGAGCACAAGGCTGGATATGCATCGCATTTACTGTCCCAAAACTGTCCCTTCCTGCTCCCCGAATACAGACCCTGACCTCTGGCGCCTCTCGAGTAACATCAAGACACTTTAGCACCGCTCACAGTGGGTTATGTTGATGTAAGTAAAAAGTACTAATCACGCTAACATTAAAATGGTGACTGTGGGAAATCATCCCAAACTACAACACACCAGCTTTCAAAACTCTTTGTCCGCACTCCACATACACAGATCTGCATGTTTTGAAAACTCCTAATCAAGCTCCCTGAACTTTAAAATGACTTATTCTATTCATCTATAATGCCCACCATCTGTGCTAAATGCTGTGTTGAAAGAAGAATGTATGAGCACCTGAACATGCAACACTAGGCAGAAAAAGACTGTGGAGTGTTTGACCAGTAGTAGCACTATTGAGCAATGCTTTGACGAAAGGGTTTTGTTTATGACGAGAAGTCGAAAACGGGAGAAACAGAGGAGAAAGCCAGGTCACATTAAATATGCCAACTATAAAGTCCACACAGCTTCTACGGCCAAACCCAAACCAGAAAACCACACCAAAATCTGCAACAAGCCTCCTCTATAGTCCAGACCAGAGCCAGACTAAACTAGAGCTAACACCCTGGCGTTAGAGTCCATGTTACCTCTGTGTATCTGAGGTAAGCATGTTCAGTAGAGTTAGTCCAGTAGACTGTACTACAAGCAGAGCAGGGACTAAATGAGACCCCAGGGGGGGGGGAAGCACCAGTGGGGACTAGAGGCTAGAGGTCAGAGGTTACCTCCTTCTGATTGAGCTCCAGCCAGGCAGTATAGAGCGGGAGCCGCAGAGCCCCACTGGAGTCCATCAGACTCCCCCCTTCCTGGGAGAGAGACACCGTGAGAGAGAGACACCGCGTTAGACCTGCAGCCCACAACCAAGTGTGTGTTGGATGTTTGTGTATACTTATGTCGCCGTGTGAAAGTCTCATCACGCCACTTTGACTTCATTTGCTTTATTTGCATGTGCAGCAAGAAATGTATGCATTGCGCTTAAAAAACATGCCTACATTTATAACGTGCTGTATGTGTGTGTACAGAGGCATGCATTCTGAAGTGTCTGTGGTTGGATTTGATGCAAGCCAATTTGCCAACAAGTACGACATCCACAGTAAAGACATACTTCCTCCGTGCCCACTTCAAAAACACCTCTCCCACCACCTCACACAATAGGCTGCAACTCATGCACTGCCGCCTTCGGACAAAGACGTCTCTGGCAGATTTATATCACACTGTGAAATACTATGCTGTGCGAAGAGCAGGTGAAATTTACAGCAGGAAAAGCACAGGGAATATTCCTTTTGGCACAAGCATGCGAAAGCCCAAAACCTGCTTCCACATGTCAACAAACGTACTTACACCACACTGAAACAAACCATGGGTTTCGGGGCATGTTTACATACTGCAGTACTAGATTACTGTGTGTTATAATAATGATAATGAGCGATCAAAAGCACTAAACAACATGTCTCCTCTGATAGGGAGTGTGTATCTGCTTTGTTTAAATAGTCAGAGATACAGTATGATGCATTATAATTAGTAAATCAGCAGTTCCTGGTATTTAAATGCAGTGTGTGTGTGTGTTTATGTGTGATGATAACCCTAGCTGTTTGAGGTCTGGGGAAACCTGCGTCAAGAAGAACAAAGAATAACATGGCCTCTTCCTCTGAAGAACACGCCCTGCCGGGGAATGCCAAGTCTGGGGCTTCACCTCAAAAAAGAACTACTTAACCTTTCTAAAAAGCCCTTAGCTGAGAAAATACACAAACCTGCACCCGTGTCTGTGCAGAAAGTCATCATAACACACACACGTAGGCACATTGTTCATCCCTATGCACAGCCGATGAAGTGTGTGAATGTGTGTGTGTGTGTGTGTCGCCATGACATTGTGAAACACCTAACAAGGCATGCGTCTGTCCCTCTAAGTCATTACAGCCACCCAGGAAAGCCACATGTGCCCCCGACTATTAGCAATAAGAATGCAACACAAGGAGATGGACGATACCTCCTTACAGCCAGTGTGTTTATTTTAAGAGCACTGATCCACTGCGTGCATGGGCAGAAGACTCTGTGTGTGGACATGTGTATGTTTGACTGTACATCAGCTTGTCCTGGAAGCCCAATAAACCCTTAAGCGTCGGGGACAGAGAGAAAATACAAAGAGGAGGGCATCAGCTATTTATTTAATAGCACAGATTGAGATACGTCTTTAGAGCAATTCCCCTGATGAAGACCACTGATATTAATGCGAAACAAACGCATCTAACAGTTGTAATGAGTGACAATGTCTTGGATAATTTTGGTTTGGACTCCATCTTACTGCCCACTTCAGTCCTTTATTCGTTACATGCTGCTCAATCTACAGCAAATAAAAATATAATTGTGATATTATACAATTACTGCTTTTACCAACCACTGTTCCACCCATGTGAAAGTAGTACTATGTGAAACATTTGTTGACTTTACAGCTTTACATTTTGACATTTAAGTCAATATGGCAAATGTGTTAGCCAACAGTTGCTTATGTACACATTGAGCACATACAGAGCGACATTATCGTTCCATTTCGAGTCGTGTTTATGTCCAGCCGATGGACGTAAGACCCATTTTCACTCTTCATTCATTCTTCTGCTTTTGTTCTCAGGGAAATATCTGGTTCTTCGTCAGCTAAATGCTCCACTATGTTCACTAGCTGGCTGCTAACTTTGTCTGTGTGTGGTTTGGTGCTGGGAAGGTGGTGTGAAGTGGATTCATTCAGCTTTTTCACTAAAACGATACTAATGAGAGCAGTGAGAGTGAACTAAAACAGTAAAGTCGCGGGCCGTTAAACCAACTAAAACGCTCTGTAGAGCTGAGGGGAACTACGACTGACCCTTTTCACATACACCTTGTTATTTGGCTCGTTGTTGAAATATTGAATATAGCAGCTTTCAAAATATAACGTCTCCCTATCTTTAAGTCAATCGTGCATCCTTGAAAACTTTATGTCTAAATTAATCGCAAGTGTTTAATGATCAAAAATAGTCGATTTGTTTATAGGCGGACAACCCCGCAAGACCTGTCCTCACTGGAGTTCTAAAAACAGCTGAGTGGTTGACTTACACCAAGTGTTTCAGCCCAGCAGCGGTGGAATGCAAAAATACACACACGGTACATTTTAAAAGTACTTCAAGCTATGCTGTGATGTAATTTGCACCTATGTTCTGATGATTAAAGTCCCGCCATGTAAACAGCACCAAAATGAGAACGAGGGAGGAACAGCGGAAGCAGAAAGAGTGAACGTTTGGTACTCGCTGGTGATAAGAGCCAGCTAAGCCTGTCTGGGAATGCTGTCTACACACCCTTGTTGTAAATATCATAGCCCATATTAGCCAGTGTAACACTATTAACATGTCTAACATCAAGCCTGCGAGCAGCGTAAGGCAGCATTATAAAAATACTGCAAACACACAGGCATGTCACATCTGCAGTCATTCTCTGCTTCACTGAATTTGGCACCATGTGGATGGATGACAAGGAACTTAATTATAGTTTATTCCTAGCTGTGGTTTACAGTTAATTGGTGTTTCACTCATAAACTTTATTTCATACTTTATTCTTGTTTTAAGATAGCTGGTGAAACATGAACGCAAACATAATTAAGATTCTCGCAAAAATCCTTCTTGTTTATCGCATTCACGCTTCCAAAGTGAAATGATACTAACTCAAGGTTATTTTACTTTTACAGCTTTCAACTGCACCCCAAGATCTTTATCAGCGGAGGGAGTTTGTTGTTCCTGTGAAAGCTACATTAAAAAGGTAGTACATGGACCTTGAGTTTTGTCAAACTACTATTTCTAAGGTCAAGAACAAACTTCCATCTTCATTTAGAACCATAGCCTGTGTAAAACATGGACGTTGTGTCTGTAACGTCCCCCGTAGGTTTCTGAAGAGCCGTTGTGAAGTTCAAAGTTCTGAGAGGTCAGCACCTGTCACTCAAACCAACAAAATAAATACACTTTTGTTTTTTAAATGGAACAATTATGGGGAGATTACAGTTGTGGTTATGGTAAAATTCAATGGAAATAAAATAAATCAAGCATTCCTTGTCTATTTGGCATCTCCTTTATCCTGATGCAATCCATGCAGGTGTCCAGGCACATATAATCATGATACAACTGACATCCTGTCCCAGTGTCCAGCTAAATAACATCATTTCCTGCAACAAGCGACATCATTTCCTGTAGTTAGTAGTACACATCAAAACCCAAGACGAAACCTCCTGCTGCTCCAAGGATACCCATCCACGCGCTTTATCTGTGATTGTGTGTGTGTGTGTGTGTGTGTGTGTGTGGCTGTATGTATTTCCTGTTTAGATTTGTCTTGCTGACACAGTCAACTGGCCTTGAGACTTTGCACCATGGAATTTAAAAAATGTCTTTATCCTTCCACTTCTATTGTTTAACATCTCTAGAGGTCACACACACACGTACACACTCAGAGTAGCTTTCTATTCGTCTTAGCCCCCCCCCCACAGATGCAAACACACGCACACACAGCTTTCCAATCGACCCAGATCATTGCAACAATGGCAAGTCCATGTCTGTTGTCATGCCAACCCTCCCCCAACCTTTGAACTGTGTTTTTGAGCAGCGGTCCCCGGGTTCTTCTGAAGAGAATAGCAGCGGCTTTAAAAGGGGGCGCCCGTGAAACCCTGCACAACTTCAACCGCCTCATCATCTGACCCAATAAATCCCCGTCTGTGCGAGTGTGCCGTTAGTTTCGTCAGCTATGCAAATATTTAAAAAGTGTGGTGCAACACTTATGTTATAACTAGGCTAAGTTTGATTTTGGCTAATATTATTGGCATATTGTTTGTTGTTTGAGGTATTGGGTTATTTTTGTAACATACAATCTAAAATCGTACTAGTTTTTTCATCTTTATTAAACAGCATTTTGATCGCGTGTCAGGTCAGATATGTTGACCTTATTCCACATTACCTCTTTTATTCTTCAAACTAAAGGGGTCATAACTTTAATTAGCAAGCTAAAATTGATTCAGTCAGTTAGGTCAGTTAGCTATGCAACAGTTATACCTGGCAGTTACTAGGTGTAAGTATTAAGTTTTAATTTAGAGATGCGTAAATGTCCACTTAGTAAACCTTTATATAACCAGGCTACGTCTGAATTTAGCTGATGCAACGGTCTACTGATCTCTAAACAATATATCAATCACCAGAAGCCATCTTGACCATAATCTCTCCATTTATGATAGCAAAAATCCCTCCAAAGCTCCAAGAAAGATAACATATGGACAGAAAGGGAACATTATTCATGTGTGTGAGTGTATGTGTGTGTGTGTGTGTGTGTGTGCATGTTTGCATGACATGAATCTGGATTACATCACAGTTTGAGAATTGGGCTTTGATCTTCTCTCTTCTCTCTGGGCTATGCAAGCAATGCTATCTACAGACAAATGTGTGTGTGAGTCTAAAAGTGAGAGCCCTTTCGCGTGCAGCGGACATATGTGTGCCTTCATTAACATCCATATATTTCACATGTCAACATGTCTAATCTACTGTGAGAACATTACTGCTTTCTCCCATATACATTTCCACTAATCCCTCCAGCAACCAGTGCTGGATTAAATTACCATCAGTCAGTCCGACTTCTGATCATTCAACACATGAAGAAAAGCTGACCCTGTGTCAGCGCTACAGTCGGCCTCGGGCTAATTCAACGGAATGTGTCACCTGCTTTGCAAGTCTGTATTAACACTGACGTTGGTGGATCGCACACATCCCCTGCTTTTCCACACTAATGCCACTAGTTTGTGTGCGTACTACTTGCATCTGCAACTCACAGCAGTCAAGAGGCAAGCCTATAGGATCGGTAAAGCTGAATAAAAAAGAAAAGTAAACTGCGCAGGACAGCAACAAAGCAAGAAATCTGTTCAGACGTGGAACTGAGTCTCTCGTTTCCATGGAGACATTCGTACAAACGCTAGACAACCCAACAGACAAACAAAACCAAGACGTCTTCAGTGCCAACAGACGGTGCAATGCAATAATACCTGTGGTAGTTAGAAGCCTTGCAGCAACGTTAACAAAGCACCAAAAGGTTGAAGCTATTGTCTCTAGCATCATAAAGGCAGTGCTGTTGAACAGGCAGACATGCAGCCTAAATACACCTCAAACAATAGATACAGATGTGACCCCTTCAGCTCACACGGTACAGCATTCTAGCCTGATTCATCACCTTTGATTGTCAAGGCTGCCAACTATGCTATGGGCTCTAATAGCCGGTAAGAAAGAGGCGAACAACCTGTGAAACGTGAGACGCTGTGCGTTTGTAGTCTAGAGTTAGGCGTGGAAGCAGGTTACTCTCTTTAACAAGGTGCAAAACACAAGTGAAATGCGATCCTGGAAGTCTTAGGTCAGGCCAGTGATGCTCCAGCTTTCAGTGTCGCGTACATGAAGGTAGGGCCAGAAGAAAAAGGAACTAGATAGGGGAATGAAGTGTATGAAAAGAGGGATCGATGTCTTTTCAGAACATCGGAATGTCACAACATAGCATAGCACATGCATACCAGTTAGAATATTAGCTTTGAAAGGCTATGAAGTAAGCTAGAACATAGTATGTCACATGTCCACGAGGCTTGAAATTATTGACTTTGGGAAGATGGCAAATGAACCACTGTTTCAACTTTTAATAGGTAAAATTGATCTTTAGGCAGGTAAGAATGAGGATAATTGTTCTATTAGCAACGCCATTTTTAACTCTCGCAGTTTTCACACATAACATTGCCATTTCAGTTATGGTACACCACTGACTAGACTGATTTAGAAGTTAATTTGAGAAAAGAATCCCTCTGATTTTAAGATCTGTAAATTATACTCTTAATAACCAGACAAAACTATAGGATCTACATGTTCGGGTGGCCAACTGTTATCTTATTTCCTGTCTGGTTTAATGTTATACGAACAACACCCGCAGGCTCTGGAAGTTTGGTGGAAATGAACACCAGCAATTGAATGCAATGTAAGCTCTTCTAATATAATATTACAACTGAAGTGAATAGATGAGCTAGGTTTTGAAAGAATCACTGTCTCTTTTCTGAGATTGGACTTCGTAAAGAAGCAAGAAGACCATCGTGGGAACGTCTTGAAAAATGACTTTAGACACTGTGAATGAAACAAACTACGATGTCTTGCGGTAACAAAGAAATCCTGAGAAAAAAGATTAAGATTCGATTGAGATTGCACCATTATGAAAGTCTCTATAGGCTACATATAAAGTCTATCCACCCTTAACTGAAAACCACATATATTTAAGCTGTATAGTGGGAAAATCCAGTTGAACTTTTGACCCTTAAAGATGAAGCTAGGCCCCTGCGCTTCTTGCAAGAAAGCGTTACCGTAATTCACAGGCGTGTGCACCGTGTCAGAGTTAACGTCACTAAAAAAATCTCCCAAATCAGCAGTCAAGGTTAGCGGCCTTGGTAGCCTCAAAATAAAATCCACATGTCATACACTTTACTCCCACATTATCACTGTTGAGCTTGCTCACCTTGAACACTGGCTAATCTTGACCTTCAATATGGGTTATATGGGAAATGATGCAATATCACCTCTAGTTTTTATATTACAAAGTCTTCTGGCTTAATCACTGTCCTGCAGGAGGAGCCGCAACGGCCGGCCGGTTGATTAAGTTCCTTACCTTGTTGTAGTAATGGAGCTGGACAGAGTGCCACTGGCCGTCACTGACCCCGCCTGGGATGAAGGGAGACACTGTGGTCTTCTTCTCCCCTGGATGACGAGGGAAGCGGGGGAGAAAGAGAAAGAGGGTGAACGGAGGGAGGTAGGACACGGGGGAGTAAAAACAGCGACAGTGATGAGGGAAGGAAGGATGGAGGGTAGAGGTGAGGGATTTGAGTCGGGGAGAAAAGATACCATAAGTGAATGATGCAGATAATGTAATTTAAATGGTTAAGCCCAGCTGCTGTTTACCTCTTCTCAACAGCTCAACATTAATCATCTAAAAACAAGTAACTTTTTCTATGAGTGGAATGGAACCGCATGCAGGAAACAACAATCACCTCATGAGGTACACTGTGTTTAATGAATCATTAATTAATTCTACTTTAAGCCTTGGTTTGACATGCTCTAATATGTTGTAAAATTAGCACAAGTAGAGAAGAGTCCAAAAGGTCGGCAAACTGGCTCAATATCTGTCAAAAGCTTGGTAACATTAGCTAATGTCAGACCAGACAAAGTGACGCAGTAGCAGCTAAACCCCTGAGTGTACTGGAGTGAGCAAGGGTGCATTTTCTTTCTTATGAAAAAGAAATAAAACTTTTCATTTATAAGAAGACGATATCAAAAGTGAAAGAGTCTCGCTTTCATTTAACTGAAGAGGGGGAATGCTCACAGGCATTTCTACTTCATTCAATGTATTCTGGAAGTTACTGATAAGCTACCGTTGAAGACAAACTCTGTAGCCTTACATGACATACGACGACCCATACACACAGATACACACATACCCTATGATCATAAATCAACTGTTGGTAAAGCCACCATTAGTCCATAGTATCAATGGCTCTCAGTGAGAAGACTGTCGAATACAATGGCACCAGATTTACTGGGGGTTTACGCTTGTTTGTCAAGGGCAGGAGCAGCCTGGGCAGGAATCCACTACTCTGGAAATCAGTAAACAGTACTGCAACACCGACAAGTAATGTGTGTGTGTCTTTGTGTGTGAGTGCATGAGAGAGTTAATAAGTGATGTCTTGGTTTTCTGGCTGTGCGCGTGAGAAACAGAGAGAGGGCGAAGTGTGTGTAGGCAAGTGATTGTATGTCCTGCTTCGCCCATGTATTTACCACACTACATAAATATAGAAAAGCGTTGAAACACTGCAAACAAAGACTTTCCTCTCACTCCTGTCATTAACCATGAGTCATAATTCTGAGTATTTAATTTGATGAGTCGTGCACTCAACATTTAATCATATTTCAAATTTGAAGTGGGGCACAAGGACTTGGCTCGGCTCCTAAACGGGCTTCACCCAACATAATCATATCGAACTGGATTCCTCTCTGTATGGTACCATGGGAAAGTAGACCGACTCTGAAAACAACACTTCCAAAAATCTGTGTTTGATCTGCAATCCAACAGTTACCAGTTTTAACAATCATAGTGGGTGTGTGTGTGTGAGTGTGCGTTGATTGCACATGAACTGTATGTGTGTGTATGCATGTGTATCTGCATATTTGTGTGTGCATGCATGCTTTAAAAACTTGCGTTGTTTGCAAAAATGTGATCCTGTGGTTTTAGCCTCTGTGTGTGTGTGTGTGTGTGTGTGTATCAAGTAGGTGTTTTTTGGCCAGTTAAGTGTCTGTGCCATCATTAGTCTGGCAGCTCCCTTTCTGAGGATGCAGCTGCTTTCAAAGCAGTAAAAAGCCACCCATCTCTCTTACCTACACACACAGAAACACACACGCACACACACACACAAATGAACATGCTCAAACTCTGCTTCATTTGGATACATGCATGCACTAACACACACATGCACAAAAACGCACACCCTTGCCAAAAGAAAGCGCTTGTTGATAAGAGTTATTTAGCGGGCTCTTTGTGAAAGTCACTTTCGATAAAGTGCACTTACACCTGTGTTGATCTACTTACAAGTGGTCACAACAGTACCATACACTGGCACACACACACGCACACACACACACACACACTCACACACACACATACACATTATGGGGCCTAACCTCCAGAGAAGGTGAGCTGAATCTGCTCGTCAATGATCTCCAGAGCGATGAAGTCGTGTTTTTCATTGAATCTGCCGTTGTAGAGAAGCAGAGCGTTTCTCTCTCTGGTAGCAAACCTGCGGAGACAGACAGGATTTTAGGGGTTCTTTTAGATTCTACGGTGGTGCAATCAACCCAAAAAATGGAGATAAAGTATGTGGTATCTTCTTAAACCGTTTGTGTGTGTCTCAGGCTGACTTTTTGATGTATGAAGAATTCATGTGTCCAAATTTAAAAGTCCAAAGTGACTTAAAATAAAACGATGGATGTTCAGATTTGTCACACAGAAAGGCTTGAGTGGATTCCAACTGTTTGTTTTTTGTCTGCTCATGTATCCTGTCACATTTCTAAGCACCCATAAAACAGACCGGGACTGAACAGTTGAAGGCCTTGCAGATCGCTTTATGATGAAAGGACCGCGGGGCTCTTGAGGAAAACTCACTTGGAAAGGAAAGGCAGGATGCGTAAAGCCGGTGGGCCTCAGAGAGGACACAGTTCCCCTGCCGTAGATGATGCATGAGTGTATCCACGTGTGCGGGAGGGAGAAAGACCTGCTAAATGAGCCAGTTGCAGCCAGTGTGTAGCTGTTTGTGTGTGTGTGTGTGTGTGTGTGTGTCAGGAGTGTAAGGTGAGGGCAGAGGAGTCAGCCGGCAGATGCCAGTGAGGCCAGCAGGGCAGGAAGCCAGGATGGCTGTAGCCAAACACTGATAAGGGAACTCATCACACAGCCTTTCCTGTTTTCACCGTACTGCGAACCTTTCTCACCGTCGTGGTGTCTACAAACTCGCGTTATCAAACACATCCTAGCTATTACTGGTAACGAAACACGCAAACAAACGTTTCTCTCTCCGTAATGTTTACTGTGTGTCGCAAACAAGCTGAACTAGGGTTAGTTTCCTCTAGCAGTTTCACAAGCACACCTCGTAATGCTGCACGTTCAGGTGGAGTGTGTGTCGTCTTTACTCCTACGTGTGTGTGTGTGCGCGTGTGTGTGTGTGTATTGAGAGGAGGGAACGAACGGAGACACAATGGAAAAGTGTGTACAAGTCTAGGCGCGCCCCAGTTGACACACTTTAGCTCACTGAACTCAACTGTATTTATTTGTGCAGCTCCTAACTACTCCCTAAATTACCGTTTACTACCCACACTGCTACAAGCATCACAGACAAGTACCGCTGTTGCTTTGCTGTGACAAGGGGATGCAGCAATTCCAGGTGGGAGCAAAAAAAAAAAAAAATATATATGTATGTATATTATATGTAAAGTTTATTAGTCAAGATTTTGTAAATCCCAATTTTCGTACGTCTTTAGAATACTCCTAAAAGTAAATGTGTTTGAAATTGAATTTGGTGGCAAATACCACATACTTTGCATGAGCAATACATTCTCACAGGCTATTCCAATTTTTGAAAATGAAACTGAGCATTTTAAGAGTTTGGAGAGTGATTTATTACCTACAGTGGTAACCTAGCCAATGGGCACATTATCACGGACCCCCCCCCCCC
>CM022484.1:18266647-18284254 GCA_011952105.1 Coreoperca whiteheadi
CCCCCCCCCCCCCACCCACCCCCGGGGTCAGCTGAGAGAAAAAGGAGCCATGTGTAAATCTGGTTTACAAAACCATGGGCACAGATTGCAAATCCGGATTGGAACCGGACTGGCAAATGACTTTTGTCTTCAGAGAACCCGAAATGGATGTAATTGTTTCAAAAATGACTAAGAATTTCGATTGTTAAATCTGCCACCATCATTTTAAATATGTGCCAACGAGAACGGAATGCCTGACAGGCTTAGCAACAATGTCTAAGGGGGATGAGGCTTAACAAATAGTCAGTCACCTTTATCTTGAGCTGGCATCCACACATAGTTATTTGGAAGGAATGGATGGTAAATGAATTGGTAAAGAAAACAACAGGGAAAGAAGGAAGGAAAGAAAGAAACTCACGTGAAGGAGATGGTGAAGTGGAACCTCTGCCTCAGGCCTCTAAAGGTGATGAAGGACTGTCCGGGGAAGCTGCGGGTGGTCATCTCACAGTAGGGCTTCTCGTACTCCCCCAGTGGACACTGGCACATGAAACCACCTGCAAGCCGGTTGACACACTTGCCGCCGTTCTTACACACACCGGGTATACACCGTCCCGATGACGCGTTCAGCTCACAGTGCTCGCCTAGGAGAGAAAAAGATTTCACAATTTCTGAGCTGTGTTGCATCTGTGGTAGGTCCCACGTTGGTTGTTTCGTTTGTTTGTTTGTTAGCTCATTCTTTATTTTTTATTTTTTTTAATGGGGCTGACAACTTTAACTGCCTTGGTTTCAACAGATGCCATCTTCAAACCCTGTCTGTATACTGTAAGACACCTAGTTGTCTGTAGCTATGAGGTGTGTATTGCAATTGCAGTGCAATGCAATGTGAATGATGAATTACCTGTCATCCCGTCGTCTCTTCAATTTATTATCATCACTTTATCTTTTCTGTGGAGCATGTTGTCCACCCTTGACTGATGTATGAATGAATCATCTATTTGGAATCCAGTTGTTTTAACAAGATGCCTTTAATTCTAAGTCAAGCACACTTATACAACAGCGGTAACATTGTGTTGTTAAGACCCTTTATAAAACACCAGTTTAAGAAAAGCCTATCTCCATCTAAATATCAGCAACAACGACAAAGTCCTGTTTATAGGCCTTTTCTGGGAAGCGCAGGTCATAGCCACAATCTTAGCCAACGATTTGGCCATATTTGGATAGAAGAGAGAGGATGGGAGATAAAAAGGAGTGAAGAGCATGGGAAGGGAGTGAAAAGGGGAAAACTTGAGTAGGTGAAAGAAAGAAAGAAAGAAAGCAAGAAAGAGGGGAGAAGTTGAAGCCAGGGATGAGACATTCCTCCATTAAGTCAAATCCGTGGCTGAACTCATGCTGATACTTTTTAAACCACATTAAGATGAGATAATAGCCGACCAGCTGAATCCATCTTAGCGTCACTCTAGCTTGGCTTTTATGAAGATACAGAAAACATTCGCTCTTGAATGAATGCGCTTTATTTCAACAGCTATTTCAGAATTGCCTTTTTGTGTAGCCACTTACCTTCTACCACGTCTATTTTAACTAGCCATGTCCAGCATTTACCAGATTTATTAAAGGAGCTTTCTGTTTACGATCAAAATCGGATTTACAGTAGGCATCTACTACATAGGTCTACATGACATTTACTGATGTGCAACTGTCGTATTTGAACTGATACTTGGAACATCACGTCAAAACTGTGCCAGGCCACGTATCCAACCGGAGTATAAACAATATACCAAACAGGTCCAACCAGTGACTGACCAGTAGCCTCAAGTGTGGTGAGTAATGCATTCAGGCACAAGCCTGTTCCCTAGTAATTAGCCTGGAGCCACCATCTTGGCTCTAAACAAATCTATATGTTTTTTCCTATTGGGAATTGGTCGAGGCATGGTCAAATCCTCCAGGAGACCCGCCAAACTAACCAGGCTAACATGGAGACTTTGTATTGGCTCACTGTCCACGATGTATTGTGTGTCAGCTGCGATTTGGACCGGGAGTTGCCATAAGTCTGTCCTTCACTGAATAACTTGAAGGCTGCATGTTGATATCAGATTTATTATATTATATTATCTAATTTAGTTACATATCGCCATGGGAAATTCCACCTAAATGACCATGTGGCTCTAGCTTTGTCCAGAATCAGCTAGTTGGGCCTGATTTTCTGGCTCGGCTCATATAAATTCCTCCACTAATACACCAGCAGGCCCTTTTTCTGACTGTAATATTATTTGTGATAGGTGCTTCTGTGTCCCATGCAGTGTTGTGTGTCAACTTGCTGTCCAGACAAGATCTCTCCACCCAGGACACACACAGACCCCCAACACCACAGTCTGGAACCAGCTAATGGCCCTTCTCTCCTCAGCATAATCCTTTTTTCCGAGGGCGAATTATAAGGATCTGTTTCCCTGTAATATAGGAAACCCAAGAAGGACAGGGCTGGCCCCCTGTCATCAGCCCCATAATGGGCCCTGATGGGTCCTGGCTATCTGGAGTTGAACTGTGACCTTCAAAGGGGGGGGACAACGAGATATAGGTAAGAGAAATATGATGGGTGAGTGGGGAGGATGGACATGGGGAGTAGGAGAAGAAGGCGAGACAGGGCAAGTGAGTGACAAAGGCAGGTATGATCAGGTAATTACATCAGATAAGATAGAGGAAGAGAAGGAGAAGAGAGGTGGAGTGTTGGGGGAGACAGAGGGAGAGGAGGTATGAAGGCTGCCAGAGGCCCTCCAAGCTCTATTAGGGAGAGACAGAGAAGCAGAGACAGTCAGTCAGGTATCAGATGTACAAGGGGGAAGTATTGGAGGAAGATCACTGACATCGGGAAATATTTCAGAAAGTGATTTCAATGAGAATGATGAAAGCTTCCGAGGCTTCCCAGTGCTCATCTACCATGTGAATGCTGTGCAGGATGACTGGAACTGCCAGCTTCCAGGCAGAGTTTAGCGTTCGTTGTTCCGAAATCAGCGAGGTACCCTGTCAAGTGTGTATGTAAACAAACACATGCACGTACAGGTGTACTTTTCTAAAGTACAATTTGAAAGAATAATTGAAAATTTGGCTATTAGTTTGTGGCCACCCAACTAATGTATATTCACTCTCCTTTTAGGTCTGTTTTGGTCTCCGCTAACTCCTGAAACAACGCTGGTTATTGCAGTGAGAGTGAACCAAAACAGTAAAGCTGCGGGCCTTAAAACTAAAATAAAGATCAGCTGAATGGTGCTGATACGCTCCATAGAGCTGCGGAGGAATACTGAGTGAGCCGACACTTATCTGAATTAGTCCCTACAAGCGATCCCTTACACATTTTGTCCATTGCTAATATAAAAATATTTATACGAACAGCTTGAAGTTATTATTTGATTATTCAAAATTTTTAAAGCAATAATGTTATTATTGTGGTTTTGGTGAATGGGTTAAGTGATATTTGAGACGGACCTGGTTTGACCAGTCTAGTCAGCATTCCGTACACCTCTATACAGCAATAAATCTACTGTATGTGTGTAGGTGTGTGTGGGGGCGGGCAGGTGGCTATACCTACAGTATTACAAAGCGTTTTTTCCCTTACTGAACTGGGGTCGACCTCAAGCTACAACAATAGGTGGTGAGAGCTTTTACAACCTGCCAGTGCGGTTTGGCAGTTTTGTACAAGTCATTAAAACCTTTGTCAGAAAGAATATGAGCCCTTGCACATACTTATAAAAGACTTTTGTAGTTTCCTTTGGAAAAATAATCTTGTGTGGCTGCTTAAATACACAGACTATTATCACATATGTGTGATTTGTATTAAGCACAATAAGATTTTTCTTTCTAATAATCAAATATACTATACAAGTTACAAAAACAATAGGTTAACTGTGTCAAAAGGTCCTAAACGTTGGCACCAACATCGTTTAGGTTTTGAGGAAGATTATATTAAAAAATGCAGGTTTTTAATAAAAATATTTGTAATTGCACGGCAAATCCTGCCAGCGTTGGTGCAATGGAGGGCTACAGCCAGGATCTGAGTGCCATAAAATGTCCATCATAACAAGTCAGTTAGTCTGTTATTGGGTCTGAGTAGAAAAACTGAATACTCAGATAATTTATTTTGACTTGTTTTCAAAGAAATAGAATTTGTATTTGTTCAATAAGTTGAATTGATCAATGATTTATTGAATTTCATTTTTTTTTTCTCCCATGTACACAACTCACCCGTGAAGTCTTCCAGGCACTCGCAGGTGTATCCTCCCTCACGGCTGCGGCATCTCCCGTTGTTCTTGCAGGGCCCTGAGTAGCAGAGATCAATCTCGGTCTCGCAGTAGTCCCCGGTGAAACCAAGCGGACAGCGGCAGCGCAGCCCGTTGATGGGGTGGATGGGCCGAAACAGAACCGTGTCAGAGGCGATGAAGGGAGGGGAGCTGTCGAACTTCAGCACCGACACACACTTCATGTAGTTCTCACAGGGCTCCCGCAGGCAGATGTTGTCGTCAAAGGGCAGTACCTGCAGAGAAGAAGAAAATTCAGTCACATTAATAAATTTCTTCTAGTAACCCTTCTGGGTTTTTTTTTATTTCAGAGCCTTAAAATCCTGAGCCTGGTTCAGTTTTCAGAGGATTTTTTTCTTTTGTACTTGTGTGAATGTGTTTATGTGCATTTGTGTGTCCATAGTCTGGTCTGCTTGCCTCACTGATCACTATAAGCTACTTTCGTAAACGAACCAGGACACCTGTTTAAAATGAACAGATTGCCTACTGTGAATGTTACCTCCTGAGAGGATATCAGCCTGAGCAGAGTTCTGTTGAGGTAGATCTGCTCCTGCAGCTCCTCAGAAGGGAAGAACGTCCCTTTACCCGGGACGCCTCCAGGCTGCATCGCCGAAAAGGTTACGTTGAGGATGGAGCCTTGCACGTCAGTGTCATTTTGGATGTTGAACACGAACACTGCCTCCCGTTTGGTGGAGAGCACCGCTGCCACGCCCTCAAGGAAGAGGCTGAGCAGCGGAGAGAGGAAGCGCTCCTGGGACATGTTCTCCAGACGAACCGTGATGCTGTTGGTCAACATGTCATCGGTGATGATGGTGACACGCAGCGTGCAGAGGGCCACAACGCGATGGATACCATCTGGAAGAAAGAGAGAGCAGATATTTGACTGTTTATACACTTTTACACATCGGCAGTTCCAAATGGCAGTTAAGGGTAACAAAGCAACAGGTTAAAAGAAAAGATATTTAAAGTTTTGACATAAACATCTAACTCGACCACAGTAAGCTGCACACAGCACACTCAGGTTTAGCTGACCAGTCTGATAGAGTAATACAAAAGTGCAAAGATCAAAGGACCCAAACCAGGCCGCGTGTCCTTGAACACTAGGCCAGGTTTCAGCAAGCTGAGTGCTTTCTGCGAAACAGCGCGTATCAACAAAGCGGTGATAGGTCACACTAAGTCAACAACAACACACACTTGCAAGCCAAAGGTGTTCCCAAAGTTTACAAGGAGGCAGATAAGTGTCAGAGTCTCTAAATGTATTTTCAAAATCTGGTGTAATTTCAAAATAAAAGACACCTCCTCCTGTAGAAATCAACTAATTGTAGACCTGCACTACAATACAGAAGTAATGATTTACTTCCCGCAATAGTGTGTATATATTTCTCCCACATATTTCCTGACTAATAGCATGTAACACTGTGGGGCAAATTCACAAAGAATGAATTGCGGCCGCTGATAGCACCATGAATTGCGCATCATTTGCAACCACTATCTGCGCCGTCTCAAGGTCTGATTCAAATAAGATATTGCGCTAATGAAATTGCAGCGCAAACACGGCCATAAAGTTTTGCAGCTGAGTACAGTATGCCATTGTTTTGCGTCACTTCCATGCTCACCTGCAATTCCCTGTAGTGGGCCCAGCAATATTTGTTCTTAAGCTGTAGGCCGAAGTAGCATATCACATGACATGTTTAAGCAAGGTTTGAGTCCAAAAAGTTGCATAAATGCGCTCCGTCATTGTCTCCGTTTTTCACAGCAGCAGGTTTTCTGTTGTTTTACAGTTTCATTCCCTCATGGTGAATGCCAGGTATTGTACTGTCTCTGTGCCACCTGTGCGCATGTGATGACCTGGCTGGCCTGGCTACAGTCACTGCTGCCGTGATCACTGGAAAGTCTGGGCGTGACACTACTTAAGATGCATCTCCCTGAAGATGCTAATAATTTCACTCTAACAGCGTATGGCTATTAGTGCTGGTGTTTGTAAATTTCACCTTGTTTTTCAATGAGGCTCATTTGCATAGAAAGGGGCCAATTTTGCGCCAAATGTATGCATATTACCCAATTTACATACTTGTAAATAGCACCGGAGCACCGTGACGCTATTTGCTTGGCAGTGCAGTTAGGGAGACATTTCACCCTTTGAGAGTGCTTTGAAAATGATGCGTCTTCTCTTTGTCATATTTATGCAGATTTAGCGGCCGCAAAAGCACCATAATCCTTTTGTGAATTCGCCCCTCGGACTTGGAGAGATGTGACTGCCCCTTGATTTAATGTCAAACTGCTCAACCTTTATGTCTCTGGACTACTGCCTCTGTCTCCACCACTCACGTTTGTCTTCTCTGCCATTCTCTCTCTGTATCTATCAAATGTAGAGAAAGTGTTGTTTTGAATGAAATATCAATTATTTAAGTTTAAGTGTCTCACAGTGGCCAAAATACTGTTTCGGGAAAACTTCCCAAAATCCAGCAGAGCAGGAAAGGGCCACTAACTTCACCCTTAACTCTAATATAGCAGTTAGTAGCATCTGGGACTGCCGTTATGACACAGTGGATATTTCAAGCCTGAAATGGGGTGAACACTGAATGTATGCTGTAAACATTTGCCATATTGGTTGGGCCCAATCCAATCTATTCTGCCCTCTCTACGCTGTAGCTTAACAGCTTGACTTACTTTGTTACACGTTTGTCACTAGATTGAATTAAGTGGTTGCAATCCCGGAGCAGATCCGGTTTGATTCCAGGCCCGGCTGGCAGTAATTGGATCAGTCTAGGATTTCTGCCCCTGGGGAGGGTTGGGTCTGGTCTCATACCTACTTCTGGCACAACTGTAAGCTCGGGTGCCTATGGAGGGACACAGAAGGCTATAGGCTGCAGAGGGCACGGGCTGGCTGAAATACAACTGACAACAGGTGGTGAGGCCAGATGAAATTCGCCGGGGGGATAATACTGTTGAAGCGGGGCGGGGAGATGGGTCGGATTGCACAGCTTTGCTGCACCACACTGAGCACATGAATGTGTTATATGTGTGTTTCCAAGTGTGCGCGCGTGTGTGTGTGTGTGTGTGCGTATGTGGTTTTAGGGGTGAAAGAGTCATGGTGAGGTTCAGCCACAGGTGCCCTGTCACTCTCAGATGCAGATGAGGTCATTTCTCAGGAATTTAAACTTTCCTCACATACACACACACCCACACACACACACACAGACGGACAGTCGATCAGAGCAGGGTGTGGACAGGACGGCTCATCAG
Source organism: Coreoperca whiteheadi (assembly GCA_011952105.1). Lineage (NCBI taxonomy): Eukaryota > Metazoa > Chordata > Actinopteri > Centrarchiformes > Sinipercidae > Coreoperca > Coreoperca whiteheadi. The sequence continues at coordinate 18,274,159 of CM022484.1, forward strand.
GCTAGCCTCAAGCTAACTGCTAACCAGACTGGAGGTCAACACCAACTGCACTAGGACGAATAACTCGCAATGGGAAGCAACATAAGGGTCAATTAGTTCAGTGCAGCCAAGCTACTGCTGGTTCATGGCTCTAGGGAACATACAGTAAATCATGGAGCGTGGGTGGCAACAGCGTGACAAAAAGCACATATACGAATGCACAGACACGCACATTAACTGCAGGACAGTGACCTTAACCGGCAGCTGCGGTGTGTTGGGCTGCAGTAATGTGCTAGCATGGAGGTGCACATTCAGCACAGTGCTACCAAACAAGAGTGTCGGTTGGCTAATGTGTGTTTATTTCACTGCAGCGCTGCACACCTGACTCTCCCAAACACTGTTATCCCACTTGCCGCCAGAGATCCATCAGCTGATAGTTTACACGCACGCTCGAATACACACAGCCCGCATGGACTCACTTAATGTGGCAGACATATGCACTGACATGATTCTATGTGTGCAATCATAATTTAGGGAATAACTTTGGTGGCTCATGCTATGCTTTTGTTAAGTCTCTGGCTTTTTCTTACATAAAGACACACACACAACACACACAGACACAAACCAGCTAGGTCCTGAAACGTGTGAAGCACAATTTACGAGGCAAAAAAGGTGCTGAGAAAATCCGATTGCGATAACATTGGCTTCGTAATGATTTGGCAACAAATTAGAAATGTAGTAGTGTGACATGTCAATTTTTAGCTACTGATAGAGGACGGCAATATCTCTTACCTTTCATACCCAAAAACTACTCTGACCAGCGCCAAGAATTAATAAAATAACTACAAGATAGTTGCTTGTTTCCTGTCTCTTTCTAGGGGCATCCCAACCCACACTATTTATAGAGCCTACCAGCTGCTAGCATGGAATCACACACACACAGGCAGAGGATGGGCTGAACCGTGGAAAGGGTGTGTCACAGGCACAGACGCCACGGAAAAAAAACATTCTGTGTTTGTGTAAGTATGCACACACGCACACGCACCCACCAGCAGTACGTGCACAAACCGACGCACACATGTTCATCAGGACTTACTACTGCGGAGTGTTTTAATAGATGACCCTCCAAGTAAAAACAAGAGGTGGGAGCATCAAAGATGTGGTGTAATCTCGACACTTTTGAAGTGTCATGGGTAATAAGTTTATTAGCTTTACACACTCCTTCATCTCTATTAGCCGCGCTGTTGATTTCACACATTTACCATCCTCCACACACTCACTGGATAGCCCTAGTAAAGATCAGCAATTGTTTTATAGCACATTATGATCTGGTTATTGCACTTTTACATCCTTACAGCACTGATAAATATGAATATAATGCTTTAGATGTGTCACACACATTAATTGAATTCAGTTGGTTTAGTAGTTTGTATTTAGTGAGGTGTAGGTGGATTAATTACTGACAAAAAGAAAAGGAGATATAGCAGTAGGCCATTTAGGGTCCTGCATTGTAGGTGGTGAGGTGATAAGAGCTGTTAATGCCCTGTGAGGCAACCCACACCAATGACACACTTGTGTTTGTTTGTGCATGAGGACAAATGACCACACACCCATGCAGACACATAAAAAGATAATAAATTTGTCAATCAACCACATAGTTCTACAATTTCTCTCTCTAACACACACACACACACACACACACACACACACACACAGACAGAGGTCTTGGTCTGTGATTTGTGCTCGTCGTAACCAGCCTAAATAGCTGACACGCATTCTGTCCAGCTGTCACTGTGAGTCACAACCACACACACACACACACACACACACACGCGCGCATCTATACTGTATATAGCATCCAAACACACTAGGGTCCATAAGGTTTGGTAATTATTACACTTTAAATTCAGAAAGTTAAAAATGTTTTAAGGTCAGCTCATTTTCAAATTAGTTTTCTTCATTGTTCCTTTCAAATCAATGTGATGCACAGACAACTCTGGTGGCCACCCCCCTGCCTGACTCCACTGTGTAAGGTCAACAACTGCGTTTAGTCAGTTAGTGAGCGGGACGCACAGTAAAACAACAGAAAACAAACAAGACATTTGTAGCCGTGACAGGTTTTAGAGAGGTGACAAGCCCACCAGAGAGACACACGTTAACCCTTTCACACTGTTTCTGACCTCCTCAAACTCTACTGAAACACAAAATCCAGGCTACGCATTTTTCTCTGATTCTCTGGCCGCTGCTTTCATTTCATGAATCTTTATGTTTTACTGAGCCATCCTAGATTTTCATTCTTTTCTTCTTTTTTGTTTTTTTTGCTAAAGGGATCCACAGAAAACACCTTGGAAAATACCCAGCCTGAAACTATTCCTTCCTTCATTAGCCCTTGCTCAGCTGAAGACGTTATTTCCATCCTGCTGACCTGCATTTATCATGACTAAAGAGAATAGGAATTGAGAGCTTAAAATGTTACAACCTCACGGGACGCCTGCCATTATAAAACCAGGAAGCCTATACGACAGGGCATTGTAAAAAAAAAAAGTTCACCCCGCAACACTTTTTACTGCAAGTTTTACAGCCGAGCAGCCAATGAAAACGGGTGTCAGGTACTTTTGAATCCCGGAGGGCAGCAGACAACTTTTTCCCTCGTTCTCCTTCTCTGTGCCTTTCTCGCCCTCTTTTGAAGAAAATGTTTCAAATATTTGAATCAATACGAAGCCCGTAACCTGAGTGGCTTCCAGCCAATCAGTGGGCAGAAACTCAACCGTCAGCTCCACCTTATTGGTCACACCTGAACACCCCAAGCCTATCAGGAAGGGCAAACAAACACCAAGCTTGACTTCAGAGGTGATCAAACACATGCGCTCTTTGAACAGTACGATCTGGCAACATTTCTGCTTCTCTTGCCATTCTTTTCGTCTCTGTCTCCAGTACCCAATAAAACACCCCAGAGATAGGAAACGCTGCCCAAAACAATAACTTTCAGCTGCTCTGAGCTGAATTCAACCAAAATCCTTTTCAATCAAATTTCCTTTTCATCTTTCTGCTTGTCCTCGCATCTCTTTAATCTCTCTTTGTGTGCCCCTACTCCATTAAAACACTGGAGTTTTCCTCAAAGGAAGTCCAACAAGATGTCAGGTCTCATCTACTTTCCCCTCTTTTTCTCTCTCATGGCGACCAGCGCCAACATCAGATCACATATCAGCAGCCTGCAGACACACTGACAGACATCCTGTATGCTGAAAGCAGAGGGGAATCACCCTGCAAAAAAAATCACGCTGAAGTTAACTTAATCAAAGTACCATCAATCAAAAGACTGCAGAAATAAAGGAAAATTGCGGGGAAAAAAGAGATTAGTGGGAGCAGGAAATGGGAGAGAAATGTCTCAGGGAATGGAGAACAGATTACAATCGAGAAAAGTTAAGGAGTGACTCTCAGAATAACCCTCCTGGGGGGGCTACAGCTATGGGTAACTAAAATCAAACTCCACAAACAATTAGACCCTTACCTTAACCCCCTTGCTTACTGTACCCAAACAAAAGACGCTGCTTATGTTTCAATTCAGATCACCAAATGTCATCAAAATGTAGTTCCACTTCCTGTATGAGGGTACAGGTGCTGTTAAATTATTCAGTAGCAATGCCCCCACAACTGCACCGTATAAGCATCATCAATGCTAAATCAACGAAACAACAATTCTACAGTTAATCTAGCGTTACTGCGTTCTTACAGCAATGGGTCGACATTTTGGGAAATTAGTTAGGCAAGATCAATACCACTCTCATGGCTGTCTGTGAAATATGAAGCGACAGCAAGCAGCTGGTTAGCTTAGCATTAAGAAAAAAGGGGGAAGCAGCTAGCCTGGCTCTCTTCAAAAGGTAACATAACCTGCCTACCCGCAACCTCCATAGCTCACTAATTAACATGTTATATCATGTCTGTTTAATTCCTACAAACACTGAAGTGTAAAAATGACCACTTAAATGTGGTTTTGTTCACTTTTGGACAGAGCTAGGCTAGCTGTCTCCACCTGCTTCCAGTCTTTATGCTAAGCTTAGCTGACTGGTTGCTGGCTCTAGCTTCACATCTAGCGGACAGACACTAGCAGACTGTCAATCTTCTTATCTAACTCTCGGCACGAAAGCTAGTAAGCGTATTTCCCAAATTGTGAAACTTTTCATTTCTAGAATTGCAGACTAGAGAACGAGAGAGATTTATGGGTTCTCAGAAATAAATCTGCAGGACCAGACATTTTATTTCATGACTAAAAACAAAAAATGTTCACACCAAAGTGGTGCAATCCTACCAGTCTCACAATATGACTTCTGGAGGAATAACAAAGCCAGAACTTTAGCTTTGAGGCACGAGTACAGAGAGAGAGAGCCACGATACTACTGTACAACCTCTGTCAGCTTCCACTCAACACTGGCGAGCTTCTATTCGTGTGTGTGTGTGTGAGAATACGCTCGCTCATATCTGGAAGCACTCAACGAAAGGCCCTCTCATCTCTCTCCACAAGCTGTTGGCCGTATTTTTTAGCAGGTATGCCCGTCTGGCCATTTGATTAAAGTGTTGAGGACAGACTAAGCTTTGAACACTCACACAGACACATGAAGATAAACGTGATGGACACGCAGACCGCTGGGCAGTCAGATAGGGGTGAAATCTTAGAAAAGGGAGGGAAACTATGAACATGATGTATGTTATTTATTATACAGTGTGAGTACGATAGGGACAATGAAAACAGCAATAAAGAACTGGAGGGAGACGGGAAGAGGGTTAAGCAGTGTGCAAGAAACTGCTTATTTCACTTCCGTCTTGTAATGCAGGAGGCTGATTAACTGTGGTGTCGGGGTCGCAAATTGTGTGTGCATGTGTGACCATATATCACCAGCCTACACACACACACACACACACATACACATAAACACACAGCTGCTGCAGTCTAATTTCCCTGCAAAACCTGCAGCTCTTCAGGGGAGCCAAACAAGCTAAAGACCGCCCCTCCTTTCCCCCTTTTCCTCCTCCTCTTCATCCTTCTCTCACTGTAGCGACCACACTAGGTGGGATTTGCTCATTCTCTGTTGGAGCCTTCATAGAGGAAAAAGTGGCAGTGGGCACACAAAAGACTCCTTTCACCCCAGGAGTGAGCAGTTGAAAGTGGGTGGGGAGTGTATGGGTGTTGGGTGGGTGGGTGTGTGCTGGGGTTGTCACTCTGAAGGATAACATCCCAGAGAACAGGTGCGATTACACACAGACACACTGAGTGCAGGCTCAGTGATTGGACCAATCACACAGCCCTGAGAACAGGTGGGAAGGCAGCGCAGCGATGGAAACTGGAATCACAGGCTGAATCCTTTGGGTCACAAAAATTGCAAACCACCAACGTAGTAAATATGTTTTTCATTGAAATAAGGATACACAAAACAAAAGCATTCCCTCTCTCTATGACCAACTTTGAGAACACAGCAGCCCTTAAGTTTTAAGTGTTTCCTAACCATTACTCTAGATTTGTTTATGGGAAAGCCAAGCAGTTTGTTTTGATTTCTGTGGTTTTTTGTTTGTGCTGATATCAAGACATCCATATTTAAAGGCTCAACAGGCTTTTCCTTGAAACGGAAGACTGAGAGTGCATTTCTTCTCTCAGACATCAACAAGAACTCTTTTCTACACTTGATTAGATGAACAACCACTTGCCTGGCCGTTATTTTCAGTTCTGGACACATCACATTTCTCGAACATTATCCAGAAATGCCTCTTTGAATGAACTTGGGATGAGAAATAAACCATGCAAATCCCGAAACCTGTTTCATTTCATGTTTTTCATAAAGTTTTCATGGAGTTTCAAGGGGTTGCTGATCATATCACCATATAAACCAGTCGCCATAATTTGCAGACCGGTTCAGACGGCAAGGCGTATCATAATATGGACCGCATTATCATTGAGTTATCATTAAGTTCAGCTATATCAAGTGCGCCATAATTGAGGAGTCATCTTGTTGTCACAAGCCCATTGCAAGAGTGGGCTCCACCTTGGACTCTGCCTTAGGCCATGTTCAGACAGAAAACAGGAGTACATGAAAAAACTTAGCCCCCTCATTCATTTGAGTGGGACAGCTGTGCTGGCTTAGTGGGGGGTGCCGGTGCAGTGGGCTCCGGCAAAAAAATGCAGGATCACCTGCAAAAAAGTTGAGCACAACTCAACGCCTGTCATCCTCCAAGGCACTTTTTTGGCCAATGAAATACATGCAAGTGCAAATCCCTGGCAAATTTTTTTAACAGCAACGCTGTATTTCAACTGTTTACCTGGAAGAGTTATAAAATCCTTCCTCATAGTGTTACAGACAACTGTGCAGTGTTTTGGCATCAGGAAAGCCTTTAAGCTCGTGGATGTATTGCTCAAAGCAACCTTCCTGGATCATATTTCATGGTCTCAGTGGTACCTGCTTTGTTTTAAAGCAGGGCTGTTTTCAGTGTGAACACCCGCTTACACTGTCAACACTAGCTATATAGCGAAAGCAGAATGGAAGCAGCACAACAGCAGCAGCTACAGTCCCATGTTAGTGTCTACACCGGATCCATTTAGCCAAAAGTAGCCTACTGCTGAGCACTCAAAAGCATTTAGACAGCACTCACAGCACATTACACAGCAGAGTTATGGTAAGTCGGACAAAAACAGACTGGAAGTCTAAAAAGATGCTTTGGGTCGCAGTTAAAGGATGAGTGAAGGCACAATCCGTTAACACAGCCAGTATAGACAGCTGTATTGATTAGAACTTATATCTGCTCCATTAGACAATACATGGTTGAAACACATCTGGTGTAGGCAAGAGGTTAGAAACCATACACACTCTGATAATCTAAAACCTTCGGCTTGGCACACGAAGGAGTTCAGAAGCCTGCGCCGCTGTATCAACTTCTCCTCCACCTTCACCTTTAAGCAGAATGGACTTTCACAAGCCCTTTCCACAAGTGCCCTTAGTGGCTGTACTTAAGCAGAGCACTCAGGGGCATCGAGTGCCAGGCCAAGAACCGAGCCGGCTAGAATATCTACGTCCCATTTAGGATCCCTGGGAGAGACGGGCGAAAAGAATGGAAGCACTGTTCCTGCCCAGACAATACTAAACGAGTCCGGATGAGGAGGTCAGACAATGCAAAACGAGCCCAAATGAACGCCTGGCTTGTTTTAGTGCCTGAGGGTCGACTGGAATTAGTGCACTTGCTAGCGCATCGCCTGCTAGGCTATTACCAAAGAAGGTAATTCATCACGCAGATACTAGAGCCTGATCAGTGAAGTGCAGATGTGGACATGAGACTGCAAGCAGAGATGGAGGAAGAAAAGGCATCAGCCTTGTTGCTGTGACAAGATTTCTGATGATAGAATCAGCGGCTGGTGGGGAACATCACATTCTGTTGTTAACAAGTTGGAAAAGATGCCCTCGGGACAGAGAAAACTAGACTAGGAAGATAGGAAGTGAAAGAAAGAGGGGAACATTGTGGGAAACTGGATTAAGCCATTCAACTTGTGTAAATCAATGAGAGATAAATTCTTTGTCCACTAAATTAGGTGAGTGTCATGCGATGTCTACTTTGCTTGGCTCACACAAACGCAATTATAACATTTCAGAGCATAACACTAGTTTTGCTGCACAACATCAGGCCTGGAGAAAGCCCAGGCCTAACAGCGCACTATCAAGCACTATTAGCTCTCTAAACATGCAGGCAATCAAGGGCACTATCAAATCTCCCTTGTCGCAGTGCTGCTTTCACAATTGACTTTAAAACACTGTTAAATCCACTTAGCTGCTCCACTCGAGCACTCAGTCTTTTAGCTGTGTCAGCCAACTAACCAAGTTAAAGCCTTCCACTTTGAGGTTCAAAGGTCACAGCTTCCAGGTGTCGCCTGGCTCTGTTTACACCAGTTCACGTGGTGGCAAAAAACTCCCCCACAAAAAATAACAAGCAAACATCTCCCCTTTAGAAAAAGAGGTTTTACCCCACACAGTCTGAAGGTAAATTAACGAGACAGAAAAATGAGCCAGGAACTGCTTCCCTGTCTTGGTCTGACAACTGAGAGACAGTCTAATTGAAGACTTCTATTGCAAAATGCAATATAACTGTCACTTTTAATTAATCTATCAGTCGCCCTCAGTGATCTAGTCATAAAAGTGCCGTCCCGTTTTCTGCAAAAGACCTTCAACAGCTACCACAATTTGTTTTGAGTGCTATCTGTAATTTAATAACTGCGAGAACCTTTTTTTTTTTTAAAGGTGTATGTCATATTTTGTATCATGTCTCTTACATTGGAAACAAAGACCGGTAAAGTGGAGGACAGGATAAATTCTACTCCAGTACAAGTTCAAACGTGTACTGTTCATCATCTCCAGTAGGTAGCCATTAGCCCTTGACATCATGTAAAAACTAGAATAACACGTCATAATGGCCTGTCAGAGCTGGGAGATGAAAAGAAGCACATCAAAACTGTTAGGTTTGGTTAAAAAGAGCTCTGGTGCCTTTGACCATTTTGTTAGGTTGTTAGGTTTATTGGTGAACTTGCTGTCGTTTGAACCGAGTCTGCCTGAAAAGGAGGGCCTTGACTTACTTCCAAGTGGTGCAGTTCAATTAAAGCAAAGCAGACCAACCAGAGGATTATATTATAATGTGTGATTTTAACAGGAATTTAAAAGAAGCTGAACTACTAATACATTCTTCTGCTGATTATGGGAACTTTCAAGGAAGCAATAAGCAGTCGATTTAGATGGTGAGATAAAAAAACAACAACTAAACACCTACAATCTAAATTAATCAATGAAGAAAAATGCCAAATCATTTAACATGTATATCAGCACATGAGCTCAGGGATTTTCCATGATCAATGAGAAAGTGTTCAAATGGAGGTGTGCTTTGCTTGTGTTCTCCTCCGGGTCATTTGGCAGTTCCGCATTAAAAACTGAGTGATGCATAACAGTCACATCACCCAATATTAAGGCATGACGCCTCTTTTTCATCCTGCTTCTGCCTGTTTGTCATTTTTAATGACAAACGAGGTCCCGTGAGACACATTGCGACACAGTGGCTGCATGTCACACCTGTTCACATGCACACAAACACCTACATACGCATTAACACACCCTCAGCGCGGTGAGTGGGAGTCCTTTCAGCGTGTGTGGTCAGCTGATTAGCACTATTAGATCTCTGAAAAGTCCTTATTCAAGAGATCGCAGAAATGTAAAGAGTCAAACGGGCTGTTGCATAGGGGAGAATTGCTCAGCTAGAACCAGGAATGCGCACACACACACACACACGCACACACACACACACTATCTAAAGGCACTGCAGCCTATTCAACAATTGGTCATGCTCTGCTGCTCAGACACAAACACATGCGTTCACATGTGTATAAACACATATGCAAATGTTTAATTGCTAATCGTACACTCACAAATACATTTACACACACAACCCATATTTACATGCACATATGCACACACTGCCAATCCCCTCCTGCACACTCTAGCATTGATCTGATTTGATACGCTAAAAGTGGACAAATAGTTGGTTTGGGGGGGATGCGCACACTGATCAAAAGCCTCCTCACAGGTCGGCCTGCACCGCTCTCTTAAGAGCTACCCAGCCATGAATGGCCTAATAGAACCCAAGTATCCATTACACTGACACTAGATCCTCTCTCTGCTGCCTCTGTTGTCAGCGGCTCTCTCCCCTCGCTCATCCTGGCTCCCGTTCACACTTTTTTTTATTTCTTCCATTCAGTCCTATTACAGACACTTTATTGGTGTCGTGAACTATTAAGATTTTAACTCAGCCAAGCAGTTTACAAAAGCAACAAATCTACTTGAAATCCAGATAAATCCAAAAAATAATAAGAGTTAGTCATAAAAATAAATATTTTAAAGATAAAATTAAAGTAATTCTTTTTCTGGCAGTTCCTGACTTTCTGTTTTTCTTTCTCCGTCTCGTTCCAACTCAACTTTCCTCCGTCTCGTTCTCTCCGAGGAGGTGTCGGGTTACAGTTATTGTCGGAGCTGGTTACTGATAAATACGGTGCCTAGTTACCAGCCCACGCACGATTGGCTCTTTTCAACAAAGCAGGTAC
>CM022484.1:18291732-18322232 GCA_011952105.1 Coreoperca whiteheadi
CCCGCAACGGCATAAATGGTGGTGGGTGGCCGGGGGGGGGGAAAAAAACCCAACCCCCCCCCACCCCCGACCCCGAAAAGCCGCGGGCCCCGGGGGGGGGGGGGGGGGGGGGGGGGGCGCTTGTGTTCTCAAAACTCTCCAAAAACGGAGGTCTCCTGATCCTGCAAAACGCATCAGCAACGAGATCTCACATCACAAGGCTAGGGCTTAGCCTGTGATCTTTCTGGAACTATTAGTTTTATTTAATTGAGCTATTTTTAATTGGGGGCCATATAAAAAAACACAATATGATCATGTTATCCCACTTAATACAAAGAACCATGAGAAGAACTATCTAAATAATAACGATGGACAAACAGAGGACTGAAACAGAGGTTTCAAGTCGGATTTTCAGTATCACAAACCACTTCTGTCTCAAGGAAATGTGCTTTAAAGTACTCAACCTAACACTGATCACTGTTATAAAAGGCTTCCAGTGGAACTCTTAAGTCCACATTGAAATGCCTTGTCCTGTGAGTCCATTACAACCTGTGTGACTCTTGACACGTTGAGACAATCACTTCACACATACAACGCAGGGCTGGCTGTAGAAAAGCCATCAGCATTTGAAGACACAACACACACACACATCCACACTTTTGACATGTTAAAATGAAGCCTTTCCCTTACCTGTGCTTTTCATGTTAAAGCAGCTCATGTCAGCTTGGTGAGGGCAGTGTATTCTAATATAGAGAGAGACACTGAGAATAGTATTGCGTAGAGGAAGATAAAATGCAAACGAAGGCCTGACTCTTGACTGCTGTTCGTCTGAACCCTGGGCGTGGTCACCTTAGACTGCAATGTGAAACCTGCATTGGTTTCTCCATCTGTATCTGTTATTAAGGGGGGGAAATCCATGAACATGAATCTTCTCATTGGCCCGAGAGACAACCCTGTAAACTATTATTCTGACGTGTAAATCATTATTTTAGTCTAACCATTAACTGTTTCTGTAAGGTTAGAATTGAAATGTGTAATCCATGAGCTCAGAAATGACATCCCATACGATAGATAATAACTATGTATCTGACAATCAAGAATATGAAACACTACAGTGAACAATTATAAATGGAAATATCTTACAACTAATGAGTCGACTGTGGCCACACCGGGAATCAATACGCTCATGTGCTGCTTGCTTGGGCAAGTATTAGCCTTTTGAGCAGAACATAGCACACACACTGCTATCTAAAGCAGAAACGAAGATTAGACGTCATCTGCTAATGTCAAAGCAACAGGAGGCATCGACTCCTACATATATCTTTGTTTCTCAGTCTTTTCAACTGTCTTAAGTCCCTTTTAGACATGCACCCCCCCCCCCTATTTTTGATTATTTTCATTCATGCCAATGGCAGTATGAAAATCCAGAAAAACCCTTTACAGGATGTGAGCAGACAGGAGTTAAACAAGAGTCGAAACATAACGTTTTAGCGTTCAGAAATTGTAAAACAGGCAGCAGAGTTCTCTCTCCTGAATAAGAATGTGTTAATCGAGTCAGTGTGAGAGGAGGGGGCGAGCGTCCCATGTGCTCACAATGTCCTTTAATTAAAGCTTCAAAGACAAAAAAAAATAAATCTGGTCTAAAATTCATCACTGATATGACAGAACAGAACACGCACTTCTTCCTTCATACCATTGACTTTTAATCTACACCGCAGCTCTCCCACACACCACCACCTCTCGCGCACCACGTGCCAAATATCGTGCAAGCATTGTGGCTGTTTCCGTAAAAGTCCTGTTATGTCTGTATAAAGATGTAAGCAGCATTAATGTAACAGACTCTTTAAAGCCATCACTTTATTCCATGTCTGAAAAAAGGCTCATGTCTTTCCCAAGAAAGACCAACGGGGTATCTGCGACACACAGAACGTCAGACAGAGTGACAGTCCAGATGACCCTGCAGTAAGTGGAGGGTAACTCCGATAAGACCAGTGTTTAGAGCCATTGAGGCCTCATCTGCTTAAGTCTAAGTCCTCTACTTTGTCTGTGTGACCTCCTGGGGGCTAAAGGTGAAGAGACCATCATCAGAGGCCATGACCCCTGAACCTGCACTGCCTCATCAGGCAATTTTTCAGCTTGACAGAAAGCAGACATTAAACAGATGCTCGGCTTGGCTGACACTTGCGGCTAATGACATTGAGAGGTCAATGTGATCTGCTCTATATCAGGAAATATGGAATTTTATTATGAGGCTAAAATGAAATTTTGTCTAAATCCTGATGATAAAAAATGTCAAATATAATAGGAACCTGACCAGTCACTGCAATAACTTGACATCTCTGTCTTAAAATGACTTTGGCCTGTCTTGCTTTATTGCATTGAGTGGCAACCGCAGTTCATCTACAAGCATTAAAAGCAGTGTAATGAGTCTATTATGAACTGATGGCTACATTATCTACTAAGCTACATCAACTCTGGCGGTATTTTAGAGGATCCTGAGCAGAGTGTAGGGTGAGTGCTCAGCATCCTGTCAGTGTGCTGTCAGGAGTGTCTGTGGTCAGTCAGTGAGACTAGCCATCAGTCTTTAACAGCATTCAGAGAGGGTTAGGAGTTGGCAAATGGCCTCGACTAACACATCAGTACAAGCAGAAGTAGCATTAGTCAACATCCCACTTTGTTGCAGTGCATCAGTATTGACACTCTGAACAGGAGGCAGCCAAACAGCAGGGCAGGGGGGTGAAGTCGAGACTCTGAGGTCACAGGAGTTCAGTTTGCTAAAGCAGCACAGTGGCACCTTTAGTCCATTTTTAGGTTTCTTGATCAACCTCCAGTAGGTACTACACTCACACACACACACACACACACACACACACAATAACTCACGCGCACACACTTTTCACAATCAGCTCCTCACTATAACCCAGGATGTAATTTGATAAGGCGCTGCTGAAGGTAGACAGCAGCACGTATGTCATTTTCAAACATCACATGGGATGAACAGAGACAGAGAGAGACACTGTGACACCATAACAGAGGTATCAGGAGTGCTGATAAACATCTTACAGCGATGAAGATGAGGAGGGCATCACTTCCACTTTGTCTCTGGCCCATACCAAGTGCAAGTGCCACACTTGCTAAGTTAATTACTATTAGCAGAAAAGAGACTGGCTGGATAATCTGAATTTATGTGAACCAAAAATATCTTCATCTTTAAGACACACTAAACCCTTTTTACGTGAAAAGGGCAGGAAATCATGCTGCCTTGCTTAAATTTGTAGTGTTATTTCAACCTCTCAGAATGACACTTTTTGGCAACCCCCCTATTTAGCATTCATAAGCAATTATAAACTGCTTATAAAGGCTTTAATAAATGGTTTATAACACAGTTGATTATTGATTTTTATTAAACGGCTTTGTTGAATTCTGATTGGTCAGTTATTTCTAATGAGCAGACCGCTGTCATGAATTACAGACCGTTGCTATGGACGCATGTCTGATCATCGACTCTGGAGTCCAATCATATCAGGGTTAATTTCGCAAATAAGATTTCCCTGTACATTACCCCTTATTTATTGTAGTTGTCTTTAACTCCTCCTGTGAAGCATCCCTAACTGGATACTGGTATATAAACAAATAATGAATGACAGTTTAACATATCAGAGTTGTAATTCTACAAAATATGTCTTCATAGTTATGAAGTTATAATTGTTATAAAATACTATACATTAATAACTGTCTTTATATCTGCTTAAAACTACATTACAATGTGTTATAAACAATTTATTATATGTTTTTATATTCTGCTTATAGATGATAAACCGGGAGGGTACAGTAAAGTGTCAGTTGAATCTCCATTTCAGCCTTGTATCAGCTCAATATTCTGGACCAGCACACGCACACACACACACACACACACACACACACACACACACATAAATTCAAGAGCACACAATATTAGTAGTAAAATTACAGATAAAAGGTATCTAAATACAGTTATAACATGATCGGTCAAAGAAAAAAGTTAGATGTATCATGCAAAAAAAGAGAAAATATAAGGCATTAAAAATCAATATAAATTTGCTTTATAAAAGCCCTGCAGAATTTTATATTAATGTGACAACAACCTCCAAAAAAAGCACTTTATGGAAACTTTAGAGTGCATGTTTAAGTTGCACTCTGTCTGAAGGATAAAGTCGCCTCTACTTTGATACACATGTAACTGAAGACATTTTGGGAGGGCGAGGCCGTTTTTGTGTGCCGTATAAAAGATGGAAGGGATCTTTGTGTGAAACTTGGCCTTAACACTCCAGGGGAAGAGGTCGGCCGCTGCGAAGTCCACGGCTGGTGTGTGATCTGGATCGTGTGTGACAGCTAGAGGGGCGACTTTACCCATGTGTGCATGTGCGAGTGCAAATGCATGCTTATATGCAAGTTATGGATGTGTTTCTGTGTGTGTGTGTGAGTCATCCCATCCAAAGTGTAACAGGACTGTGTCTCAGATCAAAGACACATCTTGACACCCTATCAGAGGCAGAGCAAACCCAATACACCTCGGAGCTCCCTCTGTCTCCATCTATGCATCTGTCTTCCCCTCTCTGTTAAAAGACTAGGCCTGGAGGGTTGGAGAAAACATACAAAGCTTCAATCCGCATGCCCTAGTCTGTTCCTTTGAAATGCTTACAGAAGCCTAAGTCGCTCCGCCTGCAGGAGCCAAGTGTGACCCAGGGTGTGGTGTACGCTTTGTCTGCTCACACTGTGATGCTCAGTGTGCTTTTATATATGCGTGTTAATGCATATGCAAGTGCGTACTGCATGCACATGTAGTTTTTCTTTAAACCTGACAAGAGAAAGGTGCTCAGAACAGAAGCTGTCAGGAGGTCGTAAGGTGACACCCATGATGACAGCGCTTGTCTGTGACTGCCACATGGAGAGGAAAAACTGATTTTAGTAATAACCCTCATCGCGTTTTTTTCTCAGTCAGGGTTCAAATCATCCAGGTCACTGAAGGTGCCACTGAGCGAGACATTAATTCTGCGCTTGACCTCCCAGGAAGGAAAAACGTTTATCATCCCAGGGATCACCAGAGTCGCAGAAGTCATAGTACATATACAGTATATATTTCCTGATATAGGTTTGGTACAGGAGTCATGAATTAAATCAGGGAGTTAACTTCAGCATGGTCACCCATTGATTTAACAGTAGACAAGTAGGCTAGAATCCATTCTGCAAATAAAAAGCTGTGTAAACCTAAAGAGTGTCTACAGCCATGTACAGGCTGTACTTTGGCACAGCGGTGCTTTGAGCTAAATACTAATGTCAGCCCGCTAACATGCTCACAATGGCAATGCTAGCACGCTGATGTTTAGCAGGTGTGTTTACCATGTCTCAACCTCTTTGTTTCATGTGTTGCCATGCTAACATTGGCTAATTAGCACTAAAGACAAGGTAACAGCTAGGGCTGACAAAAATGTCATTAGTTTTACAGATATCTGGTCATGAGGTATTGGAGAAATCAAAAATGTGGTGATGATGAAAGTTTAGTGGATCACCAAAGTCATTCCAATTCATCGTGAGGGCATCGTGAATGTGCGTACAAACCCATCCAATAGCTGTTGGGATATTTCAGTCTGGGCACTGCCAGTGCGGCTAAAAATACACTGAACACTATAATAATCGTCGCCCTTAAAATCTGGAGAATACACAGCAATTTACCTGTTGAGTTGAGGTTGGTTCTAACCAATCCTCAGGTAGGAATACTACCCTGTGTGTAATTAAAGGCTTTGAAATTAGACTGCTAGCACGGCTGTCTATCATGCTGCCGGCCACTTTGATAGTACAACTGAGCAGGAAAAGTGAAAACTGAGGAAACTATAAATGCCTCAAATCACAATCAACACCACCTGTAATCTAAATACAATAGCGAGTTAATCGAAAAGATAACATTTCGGGAAAGTCAAGTGCTGCCTGACAGACAGTAAGACACAACAATTTGAGAGCTAAGCGTGCATCAACAAGTTCCCACGCACAAGCTATTAACTGTCAAGATTACACCTGTCACCAGCTCCTTCTCTGGCTGAGGGGGAAATGACTAAAACTGACACCTCTGTGAACACAAGCTGGCAACTCACAGAGGGGCACTGTTAAAGCCCCAATCAAGACGTTTTTAAGGAAGGGCAATTATGAGATGGTGTCAGTTTTCAGGGAAGTTCTTGATAGAAATGTTTTCATTCAAACTCAAACTCAAACTCAAAAGGCTTCTCTAGTCTATTTTAACCTTGCGTTTATTACATACAGCTTAGAATATCTTAATGCTTATGTTCACAATCACATCATACCAAAAACTGTGTTGGTAAATGTTAGGATATCTGCATGGATAGGATTTCTGCAGAAGGGTTTTTGTTTAGCTCTGGATTAAGCAAGTTGGTCTGTTTGTGCCAGTGAGCTAAATCCATTTAAGCCTTTTGACATTTCATCCTAATACCTGCATTGTCAGTGCCAATGCCAAGTCTTAATAGCTGTGAGGATCGTAGCCCAATGCGGTAAATAAAGGACAATTACACAGGTAGCAAAGGGTTGTTCCTTAGTAATGGCTAAGATATGAAGTTACAGTGTGTGGCAGAAGTAATGACATAGGGGCGGATTAGAACAGAGGTTGTAGAGCACACACCGAACAGGAAAGCATTTGAACTTCTAAAATGGGTTGTGATGGGCATTTTGACATTTTGGGAAATACTCTTATTCGATTTCTTGCAGAGAGTTAGATTAAATGATTGATAACACAAAACCAAAGTGTTAAAAAAAAGTTGCAGTTTTATGGGAGGTTATGGGGCAAACCATGTCTTGGCCGGGAGCAGTGACCTCCAGGAATCCAAATGGTCCTCTTAAGTCTTTGATGTCCCTAATCTGTGTTTTTTAAGAGGTGTTCTAAAAGACTTTACTAAGTTAACTGGCCTCAGCTCCTCAGGCAGGCTGTTCATCATTGTAGGGACCCTGATGATGAAAATGTGGCTTCCTCTGGCCTTCAGTCTAGACTATACTAACAGCCCCGTCACCTCAGGGTCAACTCTGGTTCCTACGAGTTAAAAGGTCAATAATGCAGCTAAAGGCCAAACTGTGTTTTTAAAGTAACCAGTGAAACCTTAAAACTGATTCTAAAACTCAGGCTGTTTATGTTTAAAAGTTGAATGATCTGTTTGTAATGATCCATACAACAATGATCCATAGCTGAACGGAATCACATGATTTTAGTTCCCATGAACACAAACATAAGTAAATCCACTATACCAGTAAAAAGTCCGACCTCATGGCATGCAACCTACGCGACAGGTATTTGAATGCTCATATCTAAATTTGTCAGTGTTGCTGTGACAACAACTGAATGTCATGTCGTTCACATGAGACTGTTGCCATAACACAACAATAGTGACACAGCCAAACTCTTAGAAACATAAATAAGACACTCATGTACAAAAATACGACGCCTTTTGTTATTTTTCACGCCGCAAACTTCACTGTCAGTTCACCGTGCAGGTTCCTACAGGTGCCCTAAAATACATCCCACAAAATCAGATAAGAGCCATAATTAGTAACTGAGCATGAAGCCCTGCGGTGTGAACACTGCCCAACAGACAACCAGTGTCTCCTTATCATCTACTCTTTCTCCTCTTCTTTTGCCTCCGTCTCCCTCCCTGTCACACACGTCATTCACTCTGGCTAGATACTGTATACGTGCACCCTCCGCTCCCACCCCTCCACCACTTAACATTCCTGCAGCTGGTCATCGCACATCACGACGCATGTAATGCCACACTCGTGAGCCGTCGGCGAGCCGCGATGCTCTCCCGGCCTCCTCAGCGGCAGACAAAGGAGACTATTGTGTCGCCTGTGAGAGAGAGAGAATGGAAAAGAAAGAGACTGAGAGAGGTGTGTCAGGTTACAATCAAATGGGACCCCTCCACCACCACCCAAAACCTGTTGGAGTTTGAGTGGTGAAATCACTGTCCTGCAGCATGTAAACGAGAGATAACCCTGCCTCTGTGTGTGTGTGTGTGACAGAGGGGGGTGGGGGGGTCATATGTGTGGCAAACCGGATGAAGGCCTTTGTAACTAAACAGCACAAACACACAGATATGCGTAAAATATGTCAACATCAACATTATACACTCAAATTTATAAAAAATATTTTTTTAAACCCACGTATGATCACACACCACAAGGTAAAACAAAGGTACCGAATACCCCCACCTCTTTATCTTATTCAACCCAGACCCAAAACATACAGTAGGTGTTTGCAAGCCAACAACCCCTCTTTGAACACAGCAAACACACTTGCATCATGGGAAGACGCATCACTTTTTACCTCACTTTCCAGCCAGCGAGAGATTTCCTGCTGGAATCAAAACACTGATCATGAGAAAGCAGCATTAAGAGTGTCGGAGGACAGATGGCTCAAGTAGCAAAAGGTGGACAGATACGGGGGAGATACACACAATGCCAAAAACAAACGGAGCTAAAATATGTAACTCGTGCCATGTGAAAACTACCATCTCTCCTGGGTATATAGAATTAGAAATTCAACTTCTTCTAGCAGCTTTCCAGTCGAACAAAGTCATTTTTCCCACAAGGTAAAGAGAGCCCTTTCCTTCCTTCTCACAGGCAGTGAGGGCATCAGCAGACAGCCTGAAACTCCTTAAACGTCCCTCCTCTCTCTAGCCTATAACGGAGTGTTCGGACATCAGTGGAGTCGAACAGTGACCAGTCCTGATCCCCTGGTATTTGCATGTCAAACTCTAGACCACAGCCTGGAGGCACCCATGCACACACGCTGCAACACACACAAACACACACAGACCCAAACCTTAAAGCCCACGGTGGATGTATGAAATTAAGCATCAATGTGATTCCTTTCTCGCTCATGGTAACATGAACACTGTTATCACACCAGCACATGTTCCTCCAAGTATTGGACAAATTAAAATATTGACCAAAGTGGTGGCCCGACACTTTCATCCCCAAAAAAAACCATATTGAACACACCGGTAGGAGAGTGTTCAGGCACACATACGCACACAGGCAAAAGGATGGACAGGCAGACTGACAAGAGAGGCACGCAGAGGCAGACAGGCATGCCGATAGATAGAGAAAGCGAGAGGGACAGTAATCTAATAAGTTTGTGTAACCACTCAGGACAGATTTAGCTCCGACAACCACGTGGCGGGAGAGGCAACACTCTCCAGGCACATGGTCAAGCAATGGGTGCATTCTTTAGAAAAGCACAGAGAGACAAAGAAAGACTGAGAAGACATGAGGGAAGACAATAAGACCGAAGGTGAGAGGAAAGAACAGTGGGATAGAGGGCGGAGGGAGGACACAGAAGGGAATGTGGTGAGGGGCAGAGTTTAAAGCCAGGAGTGTGTGATATCTTTGGAATGAATGGGATCTCCCAATATCAGTTACTGAGAGTGCCAAGCCTGGGAATAGCAGCATATCTCACACACACATACTGCAGGAGAATATATGAGCTGCTGCAGACAAGACTGAAGCACACAGGCTCCATCCATGCAGACTTCAGCTCCTTGAAATGACACAGCCACACACACACACACACACACACGCAATTGTAGCTTTTCCACCTTTCCTCAGTTGATATTGACTTAACGTTCCTTGGTAGTAAGGTTACTCAGCTGATCCCAACAGCCGTTTTGAATTCTCTAGGCTATGCAACACTAGTTTAGAAACAGACAAGAAAATGTGAAGCATGTGAAAGATACAGAAAAAAAAACCCATTAACACAGTAAGACCCGCCATTATGTTTGATCCATAAGTACATTTAATAGCAATTACTTCAGTAGAATTTTGAGAATAAGACTCCTTGAGTTGTATTTAGGCTTGAATTGATTAACCGTTGATCAATATATAAAAAAATATTCAAGATTCCGATTTTGCTCTGGCCTCTTCTTAAAGTATGGATCAAACATAAAACCTTAGGCTCTCAGTGAAATGTACTGAAACGAACGTATATGTGACACAAAAAGGCAATTTATTATTTTCGCTGGTAAAAAATATGCTTGGCTGGGGGATTTTTCAATCTACCAGTCCCACTGGTCGGTGAGTCAAAAAATGCGATTTCGGACACTGATTGCCTGACTTCCACTCACAGTCACATAGACAACATCTCTCTCCTACACTCCTTCTTTGTACGACCCCCCACCCCCTTTCAGCCCAAATCTATCAGGTTGGGAGGTCATAAGCTCATTTCTCACCGCTACGTGTGTGTGTGTGTAAAACCCCATGTCCTGCTTTGATCTCAGAGGTGAGAGGTCACGTGTCATCACTGTCTGTGCATCACTGACACAGCTGTGCTCAAGTGAGGAGTCACATTTCTCTTGTCAGAACGTCAGACGCATGGCAATTACCTGGACAAGGACGGGAAAATGGGAATAAAAGCCTGACAGGAAGAGGTTTGTCCCTTGACTCACGCAGGGAGTTTGTCTTTCCCAATACGCGTTCTTGTGTCCTCCATGATATGTTTGACGCAATATTCCATGGCCAGATAATGATTTGAAACCAAAAGAATGCCAAGGACACGGGATGGAGACAGAACAGAGGAAGATTACTTCCTCTTGGCTCAAGAGAATGAATGAAAAGCCACAAATACTCTTCAGTGTATTGCACAAGTCTAATTGTGCCTTATAATGATGCGACAATTACACTTTTCTTTGCTTATAAATGATGAAGGGGTGGTTTTCACAGAAATGTTTTTATGTGGCCAGTCTCTGGAAGTTCAGCGAGTACATCACCAGATTGTATTTTATCTCGGCCTGGATTTCAAAATAAGCTCTTGTGTCACAGTAGAAATGATGTATATTGAGAGAGGGAGGACTGAGAGAAAGCAGAGAAACTGTGTATTCGAGGGGGTGGGCGGACGACAACAGAAATGTTAAATAGCTAAGCTATGCAACTCCTTGAACGGGATTAAGAGCCAAACCAAAGGCATGGAAGCTCGGCAAAAGCCCCATGGGGGAAAAGAGGGGGAGGACAAGGGAGGAGGCGGGTGCGTGTAGCAGCATGCCGTCCCGCTCAGCGAGGGTAGCGAAAAAGTTCAGAGCCAGGGTGGAAAAAGACGATTTAGCATCAATCATTTATAATTGTTTAAGTAACAATCTGCTATGCTGTCTCACTGAATGACATAACATACCGCCACCTATAGCTAGTTCGTGCAAGCTTTAACTTTTTGCTGTTCTAAACCCCACCTAACAGGTAAAACAAAAACTCCAGTGCACATTAGATTACCGTATTTTCCGCACGATTAGGCGCACCTAAACGCCTTCAATCGTTTCAAAAGCTGATCATGCGCCTAATAATACAATGCGCCTTGTATATGGCCCAGTATTAAAACGCATACAGGTCTCAGTTACGGTAAGCAGCCGCGACTCGATTTTCCCCCGTAATAGTGCGCAGTGCATGCTGGGATACCGGGAAACTGGCGTTTCATTTCCATTTTAATATTTTTGTAAATACCCTGAAATGGCTCCTACCAAAAGACACGCGTACAACGCTGAGTTTAAACTCAAGGCGATAAGCCACGCACAAGAACACGGCAATAGAGCAGCAGCGAGAGAATTTAATATCAATGAATCAATGGTGAGGAAGTGGAGGAAGTATGAGGATGTCACACACTCTCTCTCTCTCTGTGCGTGACTAGCGTTCTATTGTCAGGAAATATCACAGAGTGTGGCATCGTTTCATACAGCGATGATCTTTGTAAGAGTCAAAATCTCTGCGGAAACAGCCCAAGCAGCTAAAGCTCTAAGTTACAGTGTGATCGTTATTTTAACACTGTGATTTCCAGCGGAATTATTTCTTACATATCGTGTTAAGGAATATAAGTTAAGATTTATCTGAGAGCCAGATGCAGTCGTCAAAAGAGCCACATGTGACTCGCGAGCCATAAGTCCCCGACCCCTGATCTAATGGATGCGTTATGCATCTAATGGATGCATAACGCACCGTAACTCCAGCCTCTACTTTAGCGCCTTATGCGAAGCGTTTTATTAAAGGTGCGCCTTATGATGCGATGCGCCTTATATATGTAAAAATAATTAAAATACGTCATTTATTGAAGGTGCGCCTTTTGATGCGGTGCGTCTTTTCGTGCGCAAAATACGGTATGTCTTTTGGATGTTTGTGTCCTTCCATCTCTGCACTGTCTCTACACAGGCTAATGAAGCATTCCTCCCGGTGTTACATGTAACATACTCTTCTTTATTCCCCCCCTGAAATCATCACTTTGACAATGAATGCTTGTGCAGAAGGCCATGAACTGCATCAGCTGAGATTGGTTCTTTGGGATCAATTTAGATTTCTGTCAAGACAAATCTTCCCAAAGGTCAAAAGATAAGTATGATTAAAATCAAGCCTTTTCATCGCCACTTTAGGGGATCACCAATTATCCAGACTGCTGACAGCCGAGGCACATTACCAACACAAGCCAGCCCAATGCTGGTAAATCTTGGTTTTAGATGGGGGTCTGACTGTCAGTTCTGGCAATCAACCAGCTGGTTTGAGAGCCTTATTAAGTACCTACAATAACAAATTGGTGAAATTGTGATTAAAGTGTTTCCTGTGTACCACTGCAGGCTTGCTTTGATTTGTAAGAAATCACCGACCTGCCACTGACTGGATAGGGCTCAGTGATGTAGCAAACGTTTACCTTTTGAAGTTAATATAAGAAAATATGGTAAAGAAAGCGAGGATAAAGGTGCGCTACACTGAAATACTGTACAACTCTGCCTTTGTGACAGTCATCAATTGACAGATACTCATCTTTTAGAAAACAGAGTGGAAACCCCAAAGGTTTTAAGTGAAATTTGACAAGCTAAAATAAATGCTCTTACCACGAGAACAATTAGCCCTTAGCTTTTGAACCATGGAGCTACTGTCTCACACACACACGCACACACACAAGTACAGCGGGAGATAGAACGAGGACAGACAGAACAGTGTTTTGGCTAGCAAAGAGTGTTAAGCGAGTGTATCTCTGGAAGAGTTATCAGGGCATTCTTGTGTTTCAGCAGAGGGCTATAGAAACATTCTCAGGCCTTCTGTTCGCTGCAATAAAAGCACCTGTGCACTTCTTTCCCAGGTTCAAAGAACTAGGAGGATATAAGGAGAAAAATGTGTCCCTCTTTGTGACAGATGGCAACCTCTTCATTTCTATATTACTGTGGATTCTCTACAGCCAATACAAATCAATGCTCACTGTGATACATTGTATTCAATTGATAATGAGGGTTAAGCAGGCAAGACGGAGCTAATGCACTCTGATCACTCTCATCACTCATGGACAGAGGATGTCAATGCTGTTGTGAGCAGACATAATGAGCTGATATGGAGGACGTTTTGCCTACCCTTCTAAGAGAAAACCCAATTACTGAAAAGACTGCCACGTGTGCATCAGACTATAGGTCTTCACTGGTCCAAAATGTGGACACATGAAAAACCTAGCTGAATCTGACGTGCATAAATTCAGACAGTGACTCGATCTGAGGGGGACTTGAGCAGAGTCACAACCGAACCGAACAGATCAGAGGATAATTACGGTCGACCTGAATGGACTCTAATAGAGAGTTAGCGACATGATATATTGTCAATTAACAACCAGCTTTGGTCGGAAAGAGCAGATATACTAATATGTAATATACTATGTATTATATAATAATAATGGCCTGAGTCAAAAGTAAAGTCATAGCTCGGAATCATTCATATCCACTCAACAATTAAATATATTGAAGCACAGACTCGAGATTCGAGGAAGTAAAACCAGACCACCCTAAACTGAGTATAATTCCGACTTGAGTCCCAGGTCGGACCTTGGATCCTCAGAATCAGGTGAAAACCTCGACATCAGAAAGTAACAGAGAAAAGGTAAAAACAATTACCACACAATAAAACTAAATACTCCAAATGAGAACATGGGAGACCAGCGGAGCCTGAGAGAGATTGAGAGACTGAGAGAGTCTTGTCTCTAAGTGCTTGTTAATGTGCTGTTAGCTCACCAATCCCCGAAGGCCTTCCTCTCTCAAGAGCCCGTGGTTGGAAGGTCAAGACATCAGCAGTAATGGTTACCTAACACTTGACATCAGTGTGAGCCACCAAAAAAGGGGGGTTTGGAGTATGTGCATCTGTTGTCCATGAACACGTGCTTACTTATATTTGTGTGTGTGTGCACATGGCTACATCTAATGAAGAGGTCCAGTCCCCTTTGGGACCATCATCAGGTCCCTGTTGTCAGGGACACCGCAAGACCTGTCAGCTGTTACTGAAAAACATGAATGCAGTGGCAGTGAACGAGGGCCGTAAGGCCTGTGACTATTGTGGTCAGTCGCTGCCTCCTACTACAGCCATAAAGCACTTAGAAAAGGGCAAAAGGTCTTTTGTTCAAGACAAAGACAAGGCACATGTCCTTAAACACTGTTAGAGAAAAAAGGAGAGACATCTGGAGAAAGCCTTCCACCGGCTTATGAACCATGGTGTGTAACATTTACATGTGACAATAAGTCCAGTTAAAAAACTACTATATTATCCTATAAATGTCTCTGTCACTGCCCAAAAAGATGGGGAAATGCCACTGAAGTGAAATGATCAAAGGATATTCAAGTTGACAAAGGATGGACTTGAGAGACTACAGTTACGATAACCACAAACGTGATCAGACTGATGGACTGGGAATGTGGGCTTGCCCTAGGATTGGGCGATATATCAAATATATTCAGTATATTTGAATATTAATTAATGTGCGATATAGCATATGACCATATCGTCATATTCAAGTTGTCAGTGTTTCCGCTGGTCGCTAACTAGCTAGTTAGCAGCTAACTTTATTACGACAAGAGAAAACGCGATCAATCATCTGATCGCTCTGATTATTCTACCTATTATTCAGCTTCAAAACGTTTTTGGGAGACCTCCGGTTTTAAAATGACGTTAGCCTGATGCGAAGCTGCTCAATAGCCAGCTGTTCACAGTCTGGAAAAACTCTGCTGCAAAGAGTACAGGAAGACACTATAGAACCATTACAAAAACAGGGACTTTTTATTTATTTTCGGTGGCAGTAAACACACAGCCGTCCAGTAACTATTATACTGCAACCTGAGCTCATCTACACACTTTATGGCTGACTAAAGTAACGTGAGGAAAAGCCTACCTTCCTTAAAGGGGACGGCTCGGCTGGTAACACACGGGTGCAGTTAGGCTGTGGGTGTAACCAGAGGTGGAAGAAGTATTCGGGTCCATTACTTGAGCAAAAGTACTAATAGCAACTTTGAAAATACTCCACTACAAGTAAAGTGTGTAAGTATTATAGTAAAATGTACATAAAGTACTCATTGTGTAGTAAAATAGTCCCTGTCTGGGTTTTACTATTATATATGATGTTTCTGGATTAATATTACTGCTGCATTAATGTGTATGTTGCATTTTACTGTTCTAGATGTTTATGGTTGAGCTCATTTGAAATAATTTACATACTTTTGGGTATTTTAATCTAGAGCATTGCATCATATTCTATAAGATCATCATATGTCTGCACTATTGGACAATTTACGGTATGTTATTTTAGAGAAAATGTGTATATAGAGATATATATAGTATATCGCGGCATAGCCTAAAAATATCGAGATATTATTTATAAGCCACATCGCCCAGCGCTAGCTTGCCCTGATGCAACCTGGTCCATAGCAGCTCATTTATATTACTTCTGTATGTGTGGATATGCTGGCATTCCTTAGCTTGGAGAGATGATAGGGTGACACAGGGAGGGGGCGAGCTGCATCTAGCTGTGTTGGGCTGTTTGCCCATTTCAGGGCTTAATGTGCTTTGGGAGATCAATCAATATAGAGAGAGGGAGAGTGAGAAAAGAACAAGAAAGAAAGAGAGAGAGAGATGGTTGAGCAATCAGTTGTTAATAGGTGACAGGGTAGTTATTCTGTCGTGGTATTAGATTTATCATGCTTGTCCAACTGCCTGATTAATCTCAGTGCTTTCTTGCAAAGTGTGTTTGTGTTTGCCTGTACTGTAGCTGTTACCCTGCAAGTTTAGGTGTGAATGTCCAAGTGTTTGTATTTGTCTAATCTTTAACTTGAAAGAACAAAGTTTGCTTCTGTAGTGGGAAAAAAGCAACTTAACACAAATTCTTTCTGCATGACCTTGTAATATGAACACACCCGTGTTACAGAAAGCTCAGTTTATCCCCAAAAACAAAAACTCTTAAACTTCTCTTCCATTCAAAATTGAGGTAGTTCCAAGTGTGAATTTGAAAAACTATGCAAAGCAAGGAAAGCTACTCTGATGAAATCCTGGGAGACATCTTGCCACAAGGTGTTCATAGCTCCCTGCAGCGCACCCACAGAAGGCCAAAAACCTTCAGCCTCTGCACTTCAAAGAGTGCAGTCTATGTATGCTCTAAGGGAGGGAAATCATGTGTGTGCATATGCCTGCTTTATACGCATGTGTGTTTTCCTACTTGTGACAAAAACCCACGTATCTTCAACAACAAAGCAGCTTGAGGATTGAGGGTGCCTGCTAATAGCACCTTTTTATTACCTCAACCAACCACTTGCACACAATAGATTTATCACCCAAATGGCAAAAAAGCAGCACAACCGGATCTTGCGGATAGCCTGCGGCAAACATTTACTGAACACCAACACTATAGCTGAAACCTATTCAACAGAAAATTCTATATTGACTCTGCAGCGTGATACAGCAGAAGTGGTGACTCAAATTTCCACCTTTAACACATTTTATTAACTTGTTTGCATGTACTGACACGTGTAACTGACATGAAAAGCGAGAATTTCCTCACAGAAAAAAAAAAAAACTGCTTGAAAATGTTGTCTTACCTGAGACGGAAATGGTCATGGGTGCTTCCAGGGTCCTGTCATTGTCCAGGTCCCTGCTCAACCTCAAATCCCCAGTGTTCTCGTTCAACAGCAGCAGACTGAGCTCATTTCCAGATTCAAACTTGTACCGTAGCTTATCCGACACATCCGGGTCATGAGCTGGTACCTTTCCTATTATTCCTGATGGAAAACTGTTGGACTTGTTGGTGATGTAGTTGTTGAAAATAATCTCAAAGTTCTGCAGCACCGGCTCATTGTCATTCATATCTACGAGGCGTATGTGCACAGTGGCTCGACTCACTAGTGGAGCTGAGGTGGCCTGGACCACAATGACATACTCGGTTTTACTCTCATAATCCAGGTCTGTGAGTGCGGTGAGGTCGCCGTTAAAAATGTCTAGCTGGAAAACTTCTGGAATATTCCCTTCCACAATCTGGTACATGATCTGAGCATTGGTACCCTCGTCAGGGTCGGTGGCAGTGATCCGAGCCACGACGGACCCCACCGGGCTGTTCTCCTCCACATCAATGAACAGCTCATCCTTCTCAAACACCGGAGCATTGTCATTTATGTCTTGGACAACCACATGAATGGGAACCGCTGCTTTCAGAGGTGGAACCCCGCTATCCACAGCAAAGGCCTTCAGATTGTAAACAGGAACATTCTCCCGGTCCAGTTTGCGATAGGTTCTGATAATACCAGACGATCGCTCTATGATGAAATCCCCCTCTCCGTCATCGCCACCCTGAAACGTATAGGTCACCCTGCCATTCAAGCCAGAATCTCTATCTGAAGCAGAGATCTGGAGAACGCTGGTGTGGACAGGTGCATCTTCAAATACAGTCCCCTGGTACATATCCCTAAGAAACTGAGGAGCATTATCATTGGCATCAAGGATGATAATCTCCACATAGGTGGTATCAGATTTCTGAGGGATGCCATTGTCTCTGGCAATGATGGCTAACGTGTAGGAGGCCTGGTCTTCGTAATCAATCTCTATTTGTGTTGTGATGGCACCTGTATCCTGGTCAATTTTAAACTGAGGAACATTGTCCTCCATCACGTACGTGATGCGAGCATTTTCCCCCGTGTCCTCGTCCGTCGCACTGATCACCACCACAGTGGACCCCACCGGTTTTTCTTCACTGAGCATCACCTGGTAGTTGGCACTTTGGAAGACGGGCCGGTGTGTATTGGCGTCCGTCACATTGATGAACACCTGAGCAGTGTCGTAGCGTGTTCCATCACTGGCTGTGACCGTCAGGACATATTGGCGTTCTTGCTTATAGTCCAAGGGGAGGGCTAAGGTGATGAGACCACCGCCGCTCTGGCTAGTGATGGCAAAGCGGTTCCTGGTGTTACCGCTGGAGATCTGATAGGTCACCACACTGTTGACGTCTCTGTCCACAGCCGTCACTGTCAGTACACTGGTCCCCACGACAGCATCTTCGTTGATCTTCAGCGAGTAGGTCTTCTCTGTAAATGTGGGTACGTTGTCATTCACATCAAGCACCGTGATGCTGACGCTGGCTGAGGAGGACATCACAGGAATCCCATGATCTCTTGCCTCCACGCCGAAGTTGTAGAAGTCAGTGGTCTCCCTGTCGAGCTCCTCACTCACTGTAATCCAGCCTGTACTATTGTTAATGGTGAATGGAAATCCAGGCGTGGTGTCAGTTAACCGGTATTCCAAAAGGGAGTTTTCTCCTGAATCACCATCAATTGCTTGAATATGGATAACAGAGTAACCAATGGCCACATTTTCCAACACAGTAGCTTGGAAAGGTGTGCTGACAAACATGGGGGCATTGTCATTCATGTCCACCACTTGCACCACCACCATCCCTGTGCCATTTATCAGAGGAGGCCTGCCACCGTCCTGAGCCTTAATCCTCAAATTATACTCCCGAATCATCTCGTAGTCCAGAGGATTGATGACATCAATCACACCGGTGGGGGAGTGAATGTAGAACTGTCCTTTAACATTGCCACTGATGATGCTGTAATGAACTTTGGCGTTGTTCCCCTCATCTTTGTCCGTAGCTTCCACCTGGATGACTTTGGTGTTGACTGCCACATTCTCTGGGACCTGTACAACATACCTCTTTTCACTGAACTGTGGGTAGTTGTCATTCTCATCCTCCACAGAGATGTGGACAGTGGCGGTGGCACTGCGGGGACCTGGGTCTTTGCCCTGGTCGTTGGCCTCAACAATCAGCTGGTACTGGGCCCGGGTCTCCCTGTCAGGCCGCTCTCTGATCCTCACCAGGCCGTTCCGGGAGTCGATTTCAAACACAGAGTTAACTCCATCGCCGTTCACAATTTTATAAATCATGTTGGCATTGGAGGGAGCATCCCCATCAGTGGCCCGGACTGTCATCACTTCAAACCCCACTTCTACATTCTCCCGGATGCTAACACGGTATTCAGTTTGCTCAAACACCGGGCTATGGTCATTAGTGTCACTCACAGTGACAGTGAGGTAAGAAGTGGCAGATCTTTTTGGGGAGCCATTGTCAGTTACAGTGACTTTGAAAACATGGGTGTCTTTGACTTCTCGGTCTAGTGACTGGACGGTTGTTATGCTCCCTGTCTGAGAGTCAATGTCGAAAAAGTCATTGGACCTGCTGTCAAACAAGGCTTCCATGCTGTACTCCAGCCTCCCCGCCTCCCCATCATCCGAGTCAGTGGCTTTCAGGGTGATAACCCGCGTGCCCGCAGGCTCATTCTCGGGCACAGAGACCTGATAGTTGGGGAGCTGGAACTGGGGAGACGAGTTTACCTGTCTCTTACCCCTGCGGTTCAATTTGCCAGGCTTTCTCTGGACAGTTTCTGTGAAGGATCCATGTTGTTTGGGCACTTTTAGAAGCGTCAAACTCAGCTCCACAGAGAGCCTGCCGCCTGGTGAGCTGTGCAACGCGCAGTGCAAATTCACCTCGGGCTGTCCTCTGTGCTCAAGACATAGCTCACTGGCGAGGAACAAACCCCCATGCCTGAACACTGCGCTCAACTCTTTTCCAATACACATGGTGTCCAAAAAGGCAGCGTTCCGTTTAAAGGTAGGCAAACGTTCTGTTACATTCAAAAGCAATTTACCTGCGGGTAAGCAGGAAGTTGCCTCCACTTTTGAAAGGTGTTTAATGTGAATGTCGGGCTTACCTGACGCCTTCTTTCTCTTGTATTTAATAAAGCAGTCCTCGCCGTGGACAAACACATTAAATTGTGTCAGAATAACGTCTCCAGATGCCGAGGAACCTGTTCTGAAATAAACGGGCGCCGGGTTCCGCGGCGTGCGCGCACACTGAACCTTGTGGGACAGACGGATAACCCCATCGTGCCCCTCAACTTGGAAAAAGCTCTGGATGAATTTTGTGGATAAAGTCCTGTCAATTGTATATGTCCATCCAGGGCCGAGCGACAGGTTTGTCAAAAGTGTCCCGGGCTGTAAAGTCTCCGAAAGGTGCATCTCCAAACATCCCGCAAGCGGCACGCTGAACAGGACACAAACCAACATCCAATACATCGACAGCTCCATGCTTTTAAACCTGCCAAATCCCATTCAACTTTACTGAAACTCCTCCGCAAAAGCATTAACTCTCCCTCTCCCAACACCACGTTTTACTTTTAGCCCTCATTGTGAAGTTTTAGCGCGGAAAAAGACGCTTGGTATCCATAGTATCAGTGTATCCACGGCGCGCAGCGGCTGCGTTAACCCACACGGAGTTTAAAATGAGTACAAAATGGCTCCGTGGCCCTCCTCCTCCTCCTCTCCTCCTCAGAGGGTTATTACCATAAACCTGCTGGGTGCCCCCTCTGGGACGCTTTCACTGGGGAGCTTTTTTTTTTTTTTTCTCATGGAGATTTAGGAAGTACCAATGACCAATGCGCACCAGCGTCTTGTTACTACAATAGCGTGACAGTCGCGTAGAATTCCTCCTGCGTGTTTCAGTGTCGCTCCCTCTTCAATTTCTGTTTGTCGAAGTGGTTGTACGCAGTGATGGTACATTGAAAAAGACATAAAAGTAGTTAAGCTAAGTCCACAATGTTTAGACAATACGTTTTCAGCCCCTCAACACAGCTGCAATAAGCTGCTCATGTAATAAAAAGGTGGCCAGTTTAACTAGTTACATCATCATTCAAATAACTGTTTCCAGCAAACCTGCGCGAATAAACCAAATGATCCGTTTATTATGACCTTTGTTAATCAGCATATGATTGTGTTCTTGTGCTCATGGTGGGATCTGTTGGTCATTACATAGTAATATTTTTAGCACAACATGTTATCGCTCAGAAAATAAGCATGGCTTCTTCTAGATAGGCTTAAAAAAAACTGTAAATAAGTCATTAATACTAGATAAGCCTTTATTACGCATCTAATATATTTGTCCCTCTTATCATTTTGCTTTTGGAACTTTACTTTTCATTTTTAAAGTTTTGCATAAAAGGTATATTAACCCCCCCGTTTCTGTTATTAGTGTTGTTTGAGGCTTTATGTTCTCTGTATTCTAATCACATTTGTCTTTTCCCCCCACCAGAAAAGCAGTTTTAAGATGACAGACGACTAACAGGGAAACTTTTCAAATAGTACCAACAATGTAATTTCTCCTTGGAAAACAGACAACACGATGAAGTCATATTTGTGTAATTAGACTATGCCCCGATTGTCATTAGGATATCCAGTATGTTGTTTGTGCAAAACAATGCTGACTGGAGAACAGGTTCACCCTGGAGGGTAGTCTTGTGTAATAGCGCCCCCCTGTGGATCAATAACTGTCGAGCCATTTAGGTATACAGGCGAATGAGTCAACACATCACTTGTTAGGTTTATTCACGCACTCGTAAAGGTTCAAGTATTTACAGTTTGTAGTTAAGGAAGAATTCGTGTTCCACAACCTACAACAATGCCAACTGAAGAGAAAAGGCACTTCAAATTTTCTTATAGGAATTTTTAAACAACTAATTAGCTTCTTTTTTTTTTTTATTAATCAATGTGCATGCCACCATAAAACAGCTGAATAATGACAAGTTTAACAAATCCATTGTCTTTTCAATCATTCCGAACGAATGAACCAACTAGCACATTTAGTTAAAGAACATCTGAAATGTGACTGACGTGTAAAAGAGCTTAAGTAACAAATAAATCCATATTTGGGCTTTTCTGTTTCATATTCGGTTGCCATTGTTTGTTAACTTGGCATGTTTTTAGGCAATAAGTTCTCCTATGTTTACCATCAACTGGCTTTTAAACACCACAAAAAAGATAAACTCTCTTGTTTTGTGACAATGATTCCGTGAACCAAGTGGAGATATCCAAACTCATACAAAAGACATTGAATTCCATCCATCCATCCATCTTCTTCTGCTTATCCGGGGCTGAGCGCCCAGCCACCCTGCGGAGGAAACTCACTCCTCATGAGCATAGGTGAGAGTAGGAACGTAGATCGACCGGTAAATAGAGAGCTTCGCCTCGCAGCTCAGCTCCTTCTTCACCACAACGGACCGGTATATATCGACCGCACCAAGAGAATGTCAGAGTCCCTTTCATTCATAGAGGAGTCAAGAGGCCCAAAGAGAGAAAAAAAGACAAATAAAGCCTCATGTCCACCATCTCTGGACCGACAAGTGACCCTGCTAGCTGGGAGTCAAATCCCACCATCCCTCCCATTTCCCTGAGTCACAGGTGTCCTACTATTACAATATCGAAAACAGTAAAGAGCTCACACTACCAGTAAATTGAGTACTGTATGGAGACAAAACCTCTAATATATTTTAGGGGGTGGAATGTTTTCCCCCATCTAAGGAAACATTTTAGAGCTGAAAAAAAGGTGAGCTTGATTTTGGTTTCTGATTTCCAAAAGTATAACCACAATTCTGGCAATTAGCCTCCAGCACTTCTTACATGGAAATTATTTTCAAAATACATCCAGCGCACCAGATGTAGTACATGATTATCCAAGTCTTTTTCCTTTCTTTTTGCCTCAAATAACCTTATGTCAAGGTGCAGCTTTGCAATGAATAGCAAACAATAGCCGCAGATCTAATGACTTCATGAACGTTAAATGACAACCCGTGTATATTACAAGCAGAAACAGACATACTGTACCTGACTCGGACTGCTGTGGTGTCAGTGTAGATCTATTCAGCAGTGCTGGATGTAAAAGTTAATAGTCGGAAAAGCTTCTTTTTTTTTTCAGAAACCGTCTTATTACCATCTAGTCTCCACTCTAAAACACATTTTAGCCTTGGTACAGGTTAATCTGAGCAGCGAGCAGATACCTTTACCATATCTAAACACAAAATAATAAAAGCAGGACAGGAATCCCTTTGTTTTTGTTTGTGTTAGATACTGTTGATGCGTCCATGTGAAAAAAAAAAACAATCAGTGGCTAACAGCCTCAAAAATGGCCTCCAGAACAGGCACTATGTGACAAAGCCCCGTCTAAGAGACATTGTATTTTCGTGAACAGGGTGCTCTACCTAATGTACCACCACGCCTGGCCTGGTGAGGTCATCTCAGCTGGCTGGTTCAGGGGGCTGCGGCTCCTCATGCCGGGCGGCTGCTACCAACCGTTCTCTGCCCTGCTGGAGTGTGTATTCACTGGGCCCGAGTTGGACGATCTTCCCACTACCCAGACACTCGTCCCCTTTGTAGAGCACAGCAAACTGGGGCGGAGGAAGGGACAAAAGCACTAAGACAAGCGGATAGTAAAACATGCACTTAAACTTGCACAGTAAGAAAGAGGAACGGCGTGTTGGGGTTTTAAGTCTTTGGGCACTGTAACTGATGTAACAGCATATGCCTACGCAATTACACTGTACTCGGTAACACAGGTGCTGTTAGCTGTTACCTGTCCAGGTGTCAGCGCTCTGACAGGCTGGGAGAGTGAGATCCACACAGAGCCGTTCATGTTCAGTGTCACTGTACAGGGAGCTGGAAAGCACAAGACAATTGTATTTTGTTTGTTCAGTTAATAATGTATTCCCTGCATTTCACTTCTTCTCATTCGTCAATGTACAGGCACTGATAACACGAAACTCACTGAGCGGCATCTGGTGGATGAAGCGGAAATGACACTCCATCATCTGGGTCCTGGCTAGCTCGGGAGGCGGGTCCACCGTTACCCAGTGGAAGCGGTCGGTACGCGCCGTGTCACGGAAAAGAGCCGGGTGATTGGTAGTTGGAGCCTGCGTCGCGAGGAAATTAAAAAGAATAAAGTAGCAGCAAACATTGGTCACGTTTCAAACTTGACTACGCCTTAAAAAAAAAAAAAAAAAGAAAAAAAAAAAAGGTGAGCAGCCTGAATATGTTTGCGAGCATTTTCTTTAAGGGACAAACGACATCAAACACTACAATGTGGCCATCATGGTGGGTTTATTGGCATTGCACATTTACATGTTACTTTATTAATGCAGCATTAAACAGTGCTTGGGAATAAGAAACTGACAACACTGCATACAGGGGCTCGGACACACATGTTAAGAAAACTATCAATCGTAATCTATAAACCAGGACATACTGACTCTCTCACCACAAACACATCTCCTGTAGCGATGTCTTTGTCCACCACAAACCAGGCGTCCCTCTGCCCTCCTATCCTCGCCCTCTGGCCCAGCGTCAGAGTGAACCAGCCTGGGTGGACAGAGACAAACAAGAAAATGACAAGGGAAGGGGCAGAATGCACACTAGGACTCGTTTTAAGTGTCACCAGTTCGGAATGCAAATTTAGAGGCTACACATGGGCATAGAGTGGCTGGTAAAGCAAAAAAAAAGAAAAGTGAGTGCATTCGGGCTGTATGATAATGTAATAGTGACACACCAGTTCTTCGTTTTGTCAGAGAAGCAACCACAAACATACCGTACCTTTGTGTGTTCCCATGACAGTACCGTCCTCAATGGAGACAAAGTTCCCTGGTTTAGGTTCCAGATACTGGAAACGGAAAAAACAAAACAAAAACAGGGTAGGTTTAGACTGAAAAGAAGGAAGAGGAACTTGCCCAACTGTTATGTGGAACAAAGACGTGAAGTTTTAATTCTTACCTCCAAAATAAAGTTTTCGAAGTTTCTCTCTCCAATGAAGCAGATGCCCATGCTCTGGAAAGACATCAACACAGTTCCCTGTTATGCGATTATAAAACACAAGCCTATTTATGCTCTCCTGATGTAACAGAAACATGAATTAACTGTCTGTATTTAAATATTTGAGTGTGTGTGTGTTTGTGGCGACCTCTTTCCTCTTCAGCACATGATCAAACCCTGCCTCAGCAGCAATCTTTCTGACAAACGCTTTGGTGAGTCCGGCCAGCGGGAACATGGTGCGTCGCAAGGCATCCTGGGAGATCTGACTGAGGAAGAAGGTTTGGTCTTTGAGCAGATCTGCTCCTTGGTGCAACCTCGCCGCTGGGCAGAGCGGAAGGACAGAAGGCGATTGTTAGGGCGGTTTCACTGCCAGTTGAAGAGTGGTGTGGGATGGAAATCAGCAGCACGGGGTTGCAACATTCAGGCTTAAAAAGGGAGGTGAAGCATTAGCAGGAGTGAAAAAAAAACAAAAAAACTCTTACGGTTTCTAATCTCAAATCGATCTCTGAAGAGCGTGGTCGGAGGGCCTGCGTGCGTCTGCTGGAAAACCTCCTCGTCTTCCTGCGACGTCCTGGCGTAGTGGCCTGTTGCCATGGCATCAGCACCTTATAGCCAACAACAGCGCCAATCAAAAGTCTTCTTTAACAAGCCGTTTCCATTGTGTTTCATACTAGGAAATCCGTTTCATCGGGTCAAACAAATGTTAAGCCGCGCAGAATGAGCGCACGTCCGTCTGCGACCACGTTAAGGTTACATACCCAGAGTGTTGACAGCATACTTGTGGAAATGGTTGAACTTGATGTGCTTGTTGCATAGTATATCTGGGTTCGGTGTCCTGCCCTTCTCATACTCCTTCAGCAGCTTACTGAAAGTAGCAAAAGACGGACGGGTCATTCCCATTAAAGAGTGGTAACATTTAAAATGGTGGCTGTGGCGTGTGCATGGCAGCCAAAGATACCTGAACACTTCGTGCCAGTACTCTTTGACGTAAGACACCTGATGGAAGGGGATGTCCAGGGTCTGACACACTCTGTAGGCGTCCTCGCAGTCTCTCTCCGTAGTGCACACCCCCTTCTCGTCCAGCGAGTCCCAGTTCTTCATGAAAACGCCTGTTACACTATAGCCTTCCCGTGAAAAGGGGAAAAACATAAGAATGCGTGGTTATTATGGCGTTACTACCAACAGAAGCTCGTGTGGGGGTTTCACGCCTCGGGGAAAAAAAGCATAAACTGCTGTGTTTTTTTTCTCGTCTTTTCTTATTCCGGTAGGTTTCGACTGATCAGCTATCAGCTCGGGTGTGTAACTGCCAGACATGACCGATCCTTCTCACCTCTTCTCTTCAGTAACAACGCCGCGACAGAGCTGTCAACGCCGCCAGACATGGCGCAGACAACGTGTCTAATAACACCCATGTTCCCTGCTTACAGTCCTTTCTATTCATGCTACTTTTCTCACAGAACTAAGAAGAGTTTGCTAACTCCTGTCCACTGTCACAGGCAGGGGCAGCCATGTTGGCGGGCCGTTTCACAACAACGTCCGACTGGAAACACGATTCAAACTGGAACTTTATGCTGCTGGCGAGCCGCGAAAATGGGAACACCGTGAACGGAGCGGACATTGTTTAAAATAGGCAGAAAAATCCAAACAAATAGTAAGGTCAGTGGGAAATAAATAAGCCTAATAAACTAAACATATCTTTTGGGTTAATTTAACGACTCTTTTGTAAGGTGTAGGCTTTGTAATTCAACGTTCATGAGCTTGTCTTAATAAATCTGGAAGGGTACGTAAGGGTACTGGACTGCTAACGTGTCCAGTGTCGCCATAGGCCAGCTAAAATCTTTAAATCAACATAATCAATGAAATTATAGAACTATTTACAATATTCTTCGTGTTTTGTAAATAAGATGAATGAGAGTTAGGGAAGTGTGCGTGGGCAGATGTGAAATCCTTTTAACGAATAACAATCATTCATCATTAACAACTGTTAATTGAAAAAAATATAGTATTTATTATTATTATTATATTGTCCATTAATTTATGAAATCCCAAATTTGTAGCAGCCTAAAATGGAGGCGACCCAATGAAAATCTCTTCCTGATGTTAGATTGTGGGTCTCTGGCACAGATGGAGGAGGTGTCTGCGGACGCCGTCACCCTGGATCTGCTGAGAGAAGCCCGCGAGACGGTGAGGAGCAGCCCACTGGGTGTCATCAACACTCCCACGATCCCCTGGTGCCAGACAACCCTGCCTCTCAACATCCACTGCAACGTCCACATCAAGCTGGAGAACATGCAGAGGACCGGTTAGCGGAATCCGCTCTGATTCCCCTCACACAACCCCATCTTGCAATTCCCTGGTGACCGGTCGTTACTTGCCTGCTGCTAACTTCTTACGTTTGATTGACAGGGTCCTTTAAGATCAGAGGAGTGGCCAATCAGTTCGCCAGGAGACCGCAGGGTGGTCATTTTGTCACCATGTCTGCTGGGAACTATGGGAGGTCGTTTGCGTACGCTGCAAAACACTATGGGTCAAAGGGCAAGGTGGTGATGCCAGAAACTGCCCCAGCGTCCAGGTCCACGCTCATACAGGTTAGAGGTTGATTCTCTGACCGACTGATAAAACACAGTTTCCAAAAACCTCGAAGCCGTCAGGCGAAGGCAGGAACTCGTGTAACAGATCCAAAAACGGACGGGACATTATGTCAAGTCTGTGCTGGCAACTGCCGCCATTGTTGTCATTTGTTCCTCCTTTGCATCCATCTTAAAAAAGACAAACACCTCCAGCTGTAGTTACACCCGCTGATGAAAGCGTCCTTCTCGTCCTCAGAGTTTCGGGGTGGAGGTGGAGCGAGTCCCCACCTCCGGTCTGATGGATGTGGTGAACCGCTGCGTTCGGGAGGACAACATGACCTTCCTGCACTCCTATGATGACCTGGATCTGATAGCAGGACACGCCAGGTACACTCGGGGCTGACAGGTGGATTTTGGTCTTAGTCCAAATTCCATCTTTTAAAACCAAACCACAATGTGCTAAGAGAAACAGGATAATTCAGGGCTCAGTAACCGAAAATGCACCATTCAACCATGTTGAAACTGGTTTTTTTAATCTGTTTTCCATGAAATATTGCTGAAGCAGTGATCTTTTAAAATAACTGTTGATACACGGTGTTGTCATTTATTGTTCCATAGATGTATGATGGAGACTTATATCATTGTGATTCAAAGGCATCAGTACTTAAGCTGATAGTCTGAACCTGTGCGTGTCCAGTCTAGGTATGGAGTTGCTGGAGGTGACGCCCGAGCCCGATGTGGTGGTGGTGTGCTGTGGTGGAGGCGGGCTGCTGGCCGGCGTAGCTGCCGCCATCAAACTGTCAGGCTGTGCTGAGACCAGGATCTACGGCGTGGAACCAGAAGGAGGTAAAACGTAACACTGAGGAGCGTCACGTGAAGCGCCGCCAGGCATGCGAGCAGCTCAGTGAACCTCGGGCTGGGTTGTGAGCGTGTGTTTTCTCTTTAAACTCAGCCTGCACCATGTACAAGAGTTTGATTGAGAAGAAGCCAGTGGGCATGGACGCCAAGAGCATCGCCTCGGGACTCGCACCACCTTTCGCAGGTATCCCGCGAGCTGTTTTCTGTCGATCGTTCTCGTCCGCTGCTTTAAATTCGACTCGTAACCCTGCTGCATCTCTCCCCTTCTCTTTGCATCCCAGGCACGCTGCCCTTCGAGCTGTGCCGGCGTTACGTGGAGGGGGTCGTCCTCGTAAACGACGAAGAGATCGAGGCAGCGGTGTCCACCCTCTACAGGTCTGGACTCGTGGTGGAGCCGTCGGGCTCCGCTGCGTTCGCTGCCATCGTCAACGGCAAGATACCCGAGCTGGCGGGGAAGAACGTGGTGTGCATCCTCAGCGGAGGCAACGTCGGCAAAGACGAGCTCGCTAGCCTCCTAGACTGAGCAACGCACAACAATGTGACAATTCTTACGAGCCTTTCCAGATGATGAAAAGCTAGTCAGGTCTTCATATTTGGAAAAACTAAATAATTTCAGCGTCATCAGTCGAACTACATAAGGCTGCTGCAACAGCATATTTGTTCAGAAAAGTGGAGATGAATCATGATGAAATGAGTTCATCTGTGGACCGTAATTTGAAT
Source organism: Coreoperca whiteheadi (assembly GCA_011952105.1). Classification (NCBI taxonomy): domain Eukaryota; kingdom Metazoa; phylum Chordata; class Actinopteri; order Centrarchiformes; family Sinipercidae; genus Coreoperca; species Coreoperca whiteheadi. The sequence continues at coordinate 18,320,838 of CM022484.1, forward strand.
TTTTACTGATTTTCTGTAACCAAGCGCTCTTATTATTGCTCTTATCATTTACAGTGCCGTGAGCTCGAGCAGACTGATGCACGTTTCATTTCAATGTAACTCGGTTTTCTCCGGCGTATGCAACTGCAGCCTGTTGTAACAAACACCTCGGTGCCATGTCACTGAGAGTATGCCAATGTTGCTGCACTCTCAGACAATCTGAGAATGAGATAAAATACAAACAAACAAACCGTTTGGAATAAAAGGAAACAGTCAGGTGCAAGTGAAATGATGCTAGCATTGTCACTTTCCATCGGTTAGAAAACGTTTCCCTTCACTTTGAGGTAAAAACAGGTCATTCAGGGTGATTCTAAAAGAACAAAACTGTTTTAGACAACCAGTGCATTTAATATTCTTGTCTTCTCAGGCTGACAGGGTTGGACTGAAATTTGGCCTGACTCTGAATCTTTCACGTCAGTGTCATTTTTTGTTTTTTTGGCCCAGAGCACTTTGGATTCATTATTCACTAACTTGCTTTACATCACTGTGGGACCTTTCAGCGTGGTGGAATAACATCAACGGCAGAAAATCCACATCTCGTGAAAAAGGGCAACCATTTTCTTTTCTTGAAAAAAAACAATATGCTCCGTTTTTCTGTTGAAGCTACATGACATCTTTGGTGGCCATCCTGCATACGACGGCGTCCAGCAGGGTCCCACACTTCTCCTCCTGGGGGGTCACTTTATACAGCTGACACAAAAGCAAAAAGGGGATATATGATTAAAAGAAATGCTTCTGAAATCCATTCAGTAACTATACTGTAAGTGCTCTTTTAACAAAGCAAGAAATCCCATTTTGGAATGAAGCTGACAGCTTATCACCTTCAACCTGTACCTAAAAACGGCCTTTAATCTAAACAGTTAGCAGCTAATGGTCGCCCACTCAGATAACGAATAGTATATGCAGTGTACTGCACGTCCTAGGTGGGATTAAATGAGTCCACATCAAATTCAATCACAGAACCTTTTTGATTTTTGCGTGGTCTGACAGCGTGGAAACATCGTCCACTGGAGCGTGCCGTCCGTTCACCCTGGCTGCGATGGCTGACAGAAGCTGTGGCTCATGTTCGCTGTGCACCAGGACCACCAGGACAGAGTCATCGCCATCAGAGATCCCAAACCTCTTAAACGCCTCCGAGATCTGTGTTACGGGGGGGGGGGGGGGGGCGCCCCCACACATGATTCATGGGGGGGTTTTTTCCCCCCCGGTTGCGTGGGTGTATCGCGGCCCCCCCCGCCGAATTTGTGGAGGGCCCCCCTTTTTTTTTTTTTTTTTTTTTTTATACTGGTGCAAAGGGCCCCCATGACCACCCCTCCCCCCGGCCGTTTCCCCCCCCCTTTGCCCGCCCCCCAGACC
>CM022484.1:18324155-18373351 GCA_011952105.1 Coreoperca whiteheadi
CCCCCCCAATTTACCGCCGATAATAATAAACCATTTCTTACTGGCCACGTAATGTTTTTGTTTCTTTTAGCTGGCTAAATAAAAAAAAAAGGGTGTATTCTCTCTTTTTTATTAGACAAAAATCTAACACGCAGTCTCCACATGTAGCACAGTAAATGTTTAAAATCCCCCAAAAAAGCAAGATGTACTTTTTTTTTTTTTTGGAAATGTAAAGTAGATGTAATCATGCAGTGTGTTTCTCCATCAAAACAGCAAACACAATGCTCAGTGTTTCGTTGCAGAAAGTCAACGGCCCCTCCAGCAGAATTGGTGGAGTGCCCCCTTTTTTTTTTTTAACGTGCTTTCGATCCTTGTGCAGTGGGACCCAATGATCACCACTCTCCCAGGCCTTTACCTCGTCTCTGTGGGGTTCATCAAGCCCGTGGTGTGGCTCGCCGACCTGACAGGCGCCGTGGTGTGTTCCACGGCCATGCTGCGCTTCATCAACCTGCTGTTCAACTGCGGGAACCTGTACCTGCTCTATCTGCTCGTCTGCAAGCTGCACCTCAGGGAGAAGGTATTCCCCGATGCCGAAGCTGCTCGTGCGTGAGGGATCTCGTTTGTCATTGTCTTGGTTTTCTGACGTCCCGTTTTTCCTTTCTTCACAGACGCGAACCACCTCGCGCCGAGTCCTCTCAGCGCTGTCTCTGTCCACCTTCCCCGTGCTCTACTTCTTCAACTTCCTCTACTACACGGACGCCGGGTCTACCTTCTTCACGCTCTTCACCTACCTCATGACGCTCTACGGCTGCCACAAGGCCTCGGCGTTCCTCGGCGTCTGCTCCGTGCTCTTCCGCCAGACCAACATCATCTGGGTGGCCTTCAGCGCAGGCACGTTGGTGGCCGCCAAAATGGACGAGGCCTGGAGGGCGGAGCACACGAAAAAGAGGGATGAGAAGTCCCCTCCGTCCCCGGTCCCACTGTCATTCAGTGGCGCTAAGAAGGTGATGCATTTCACGCTGGAGTTCCTCACCTCGCCCAGTCATGTGAAGGCGCTGCTGCAGGTGGCCTGGCCTTACGCAGTGGTCGGCGTGGGTTTCCTGGTGTTCGTGGTGCTGAATGACGGGATAGTGGTGGGTGACAGGGCGAGCCACGAGGCCTGCCTCAACTTCCCCCAGCTCTTCTATTTCTTCTCCTTCGCCCTCTTCTTCTCCCTCCCTGTCTCCTTCTGTTACTTCCGCGCGCTTCGCTTCCTCCAGGCTCTGAAAAAGCAGCCTTTGTTCTTCCTCTTCGTCACGGGCGCCTCTCTGCTCCTGGTTTGGAAGTTCACCTTCGTCCACCGATACCTCCTGGCAGATAACCGCCATTTCCCCTTCTACGTGTGGAAAAGGCTCTTCCAGAGGCACGAGCTGGTGCGCTTCCTCCTCGTCCCAGCGTACGTGTTTGCAGGGTGGAACTTTCTGGACTCCTTCAAGTCGCGCTCGCTGTTTTGGAGTCTGGCGTTCCTGGCGTGCCTCCTGGCTGCCACGGTGCCCCAGAGGCTGCTGGAGTTCAGGTACTTCATTGTACCGTACCTGATGTACCGCCTGCACATGCCCCTCCCGTCTCTTCCCAGACTCATTGCGGAGTTTCTTCTGTACACGGCGGTCAATGCCGCCACACTTTACATCTTCATCAGTAAGACCTTCCACTGGCCGGACACCACAGCCACGCAGAGGTTCATGTGGTGAACAAAAGAGAGAAGGGCAGCGCCTGATATCAGGAGTTCCAGGACTCCCAACAGGATGTTGGTATCAGTAGATTTTCCCAGGGAACCACAGTACATGAGACATTTCAGAAATCAAAGAAAAGCCTCTGTTTAAAAAAAAAACAACAACAAAAAAAGGCTCATGTTTTTACCATTGTTGCGCAGTGTAACCAAATGGTGTCCGGTATAGTGTGCAGGGATTGCCACAGCTCACACCGAGAGTCAACATTGCTAGTTTTAACGTGACAGGTGGCAGTGAAAATCAAAACCCTTTTTAAAATCTTAATGTTTGGTGTTGAAGGGTTTTAAGATCAAGTTATTCTGTGTTTTTGCTCTCATTGACAAAGGCTGCCGGTCCTGCAGCAGCATTTGCTGTGAATCAGTTCACAATTACAAGAAAACGACCAAGAGTATTCAAAGAGAATTTAATTTGGGGAAAAAAAAGATGAGTTTTTGGCTTAGACAAGTCCGTATTCCGTGGTGGTATCAGTGCTGTAAAATCATCGGTACTGGTCTGGATTATGATGGTCGGTTTCGATGAGAATTCACTAAAACAAGTTTTGGTTGAAATTTTGATCCCTCTCCAGGGTGGAAAAATAATCATGGAAGTTTGACATTTTCTGCAGGTTTCTGGGAATTGACGAGGCTTTCCTTCTGGCAAACTGTTTTGTACTTTAAATGTAAATACGGTATGGACTTCTATGAATCGATCTTTGGTGGAGTAACTGCTGACATGAGCGGTAAATATGATTAAAGAGACAGCCATATTGTAAACTTCGGATTTTTTATTGTATGGGATGCTTTTGTAATGACTGAGATTTTTGCTTTTTGATGGACACATTTTGACCCACAGACAACTTTATAGTTTTGGGACTAAATTGAAGATTACATATGTTTCCATTTTTACCTTGATTTTTTTTTTTTTTTTTTTTACTTTGACCAAGCCATAAAGATCCACTGGAGGTGATGCAGAAATGTGTGTTAATGGAGAAGTTTTTTATGTTTTAGTTTGTCGTTAGGTTTATTTTTTTTGAAATTTGTGTTTTAATAGATGATGTAATGTAATAGATGCCGTCATCTTGCCTTCTGTGTGTTTCCCCTTTTCTGTTGGCCTTTTTCATTGTGCCTGATGTGTGTGTGTGTGTGTTTTTATTTCACAGTTATCTTTCTATGTTGGTACATAGATGTTCCACACTTAATGTCCGTCCAGCTGTATGCTGCTTCCCCTGTTGATACAATCTTGTGTATACCATTAAATAAAACAACATGCATCAAGTCAAGTTTTTTTTTTTTTTTTTTTGGAGCACTTTTGGCAAATATATGAACCACAGAAATCTTTGCAGAAGCCAAATAAAACGATTGTATGTATCACAAACCCGTGCATGAGATTTGCATTGACAGACTTCAGCAACAAGTTACAATTTGACTCACGGTTAATAAGAGCATGCCGATAATGAGATTTTTGGTTATTAACTATTGTATGTGGGGGGTGTCTAACCTGTACATCTTGAGTATAACTCAAGAGATCAGCCACTAGGAGGCGCTATAAGACAAAGCTGGATGTTCCTATGAACAGAGGAAGTACATAAAACATATGTAAATCAATCAAACTGGTCATGCATTTGAGCCCGTGGCCTTGAACGATGCTTCCACAGCTGAGTAACACAGAAAAACGTCATGCCTGTGTAAAAATCAAACATAAACACCTAATGGTTAGTGTGGAGACAGCCTTGAAGACAGGTTTGTTTTCATGCGGTTCAAATTTTCAGCCACTTTCGACTAACAAACGCCAGTGCTTTCAAATGAAATGTAACAACAGCTAGACAAAGAAGAAACACAGACAGCCACATTTGATTAGCGGGATCTGACATTTTAAAGTACGTAATGATGATAATTTAACCTATCGATTTCTCTGTTGCTCATAGTAATTTAGTGTAGTCTTCTTTACTTTGTAAGCGAAAGCCCAATCAGGAGGAAAATGAAAACAAGTGGCGCAATGATTACTCTCCATCTAACCCATATCACTACTAAATTCTAATTACATGAAGCAGTGTGGGGCCAGCTCGCAGGAGAGACTTTAATAAAATCATACTGGGATGATTACAAATGTTGATTACACTATTCAGACACTCTGAGCTGGTGTGAAGGAGAGGGATCAGGGTCAGAACTGTTGGAACATACAGTATGTCAATTTTTGTATTCTGGCCTTTACTGAATTTCCCTGACTCTCTATGTCCCTTTACGCTGTCTCATTGATTTTTACTCTGGGGATGATGAAAGTACAGCTCTTTTCTCATCACTGTGTTCTGGCATTTTGAAAATTACAGCCCAAGAGGAAGGCACTGCCATCATTCATAGATTTGTTTCATTCCATTGTGCAGTTGTACTTTGTCCTGGTATATTGCTGGTAACTGGTAAAATGACGGGTACATTTTGGGCTGCATCTGGACCATCCAAACAGACCCTCAGGACCCTCAGATGTCCAATTATACATCACACAGACCCCTGTGGCAACACTGACACGGAAAATGTATGCTTAGCCTATTACAATGTTGTATGAAAGAACTAATGGCATTCCAACTCATTAATGTAAGAACAGCTAGCAATGTCAAATATGAAAAATAAATTCCACCCTTTTGGTTTCGGATTTTCTTTGGTTTATAGAGCAAAAAAAACCATGCAATTTCATTTACTTTGAATTTAAAAGGGACAAAAGTAAAAAAGGACAGATTTCCAAATGCAAATCAGGATTGTGTGCTCAAAATGGGTTTGGCACTTTCTGATTTGCAGATTTTACCTTGGATTTGTTGTGTGCATATTTAATATTTTTGTCAGTAATAAACGTCTACATAAGAGGTGCTGTGCCACTTGCAGGTCAAATCGGAGGTACATTTGCTACTGATTTGCTCAGAATAGAACAGCATTATTTGTTAGGGGCGGCAGGTTTTCGGTTTCTTTGTCCTTGCTCTCCTTTACGCTGCCTCTTTGCGCGTACGTGCACGCATACAGACATGCAAACAGTACTGCAGAACACCAAAGCACCTCCCAGACTTTAACGTGTGCAAGCATCAGAGGCTCTGCGCAATTCATTTGAAGCTGAGTTTCAAGAAAGAGCCATTTGTTTTCTGGAACCAAAGGCAGCCAGCCAACAACGCAAAAAGACACCGAGAGAGATTTGTTTTTAAAAAGTACCCAGAGTTTGTTACTCAATCATTCACTGAGGTTACATAGAAGTTGCGCGAGCAGAAAATAATTAGGATGAGAAAGAAGGGAGGAGGAGTGAGAGAGAAACAGATTTATAGGTACACGACAGCGAAGTAATAATCACTTTACAAAAGTGATGACTTTTAATTAGTGCAGATGCAGCTCAGGTTTAAATAAAAAAAAGCAACGAAAAAACAGACTTGAGCTTCACATTCGTGTAAGAGAATAAACCATTTTCTACTCGTATGACTTCTTTATGTCACAGTGGAAGGTGTTTGTGTGTCCATGTTAGTTGTAAAACGTACTGTAATGTATGCCCACATAACACACAAATGGCAGCTGTCTTGTCCACTAAAAGAAGATAACAAGCTTAAAATATAGACACCTTGATACTGAAGGATCCCAAGGTGTTTACTCTGCAACACCTATCACAAGGCCGGTGTTAATCTAGAATTTTCTTACATTTAACAAACCCCATTAAAACACCTAATCCAATAATGCCTTAATATCCTGCCTCCGGTTTGTGGCACTTAGCTCCGAGCTCAATTGTTTCTACTGAAAATGAAATCATTAAAACTGGCTCAGTGATTTGCTAACACAGCTAGGCGGTGCAGTCTTTAGCAAACATTACTCAAACAAGAATAAATGCATTTGGTGGGGGTACACTTTTAACGCTCTAGCGAGTATTTATGGCAGCAGGATGGGACTGACTCAAAATATATTATAGTGCCTGTGTTCATTGTAATGAAGAGACATGTCACCCGGTGTGGTTTTCACTGATGTTTTTAACGTTTTTTGGACAACGACTGGGCTCCACGGCACAGAGGAATAAGATATACTGTATCAGTTTTTGCCTACACAGGCAATAGTTGTTCATAGGATTCATAGACAATAAGAAAACAGTATCCCCATACTCCTATCAGTCCTCCTATCGTATCCTTCGAAGCAGCTCAGTTCACTTTCACAGTGTTTCGCCATGACTGATCCCCCACTTCAGTAAAGCTGCCCGAGAAGATCACGCAGAACCATTGTACACAGAGAAAAGTCACAACTTATGCAACTGAATGTGCACAATGCTCACGGGAGCACATTTTGTGACCATCTAGCTCAAGAAGTTGACAGATAAAAGGGTGAACCGATTTTAGCGCTGCTTTGTGATTACAGAGGCAATCGATTCTGTTCCCTTCTGATCTGATGTGAGGTAACTTTCTTCGTTTGCTAAAAAAACATTATATCATCTAATATACATCTTTTGCCTACATTTCTCCAGGAAAAAGTGCCAGAATAAACCCGGCTCCTTGGAGATCATCACTATTACATAACACTATTTCACCCCTTCTTCTGAGCGACCTCGCTCTAATGCTTGACCCGGTCGAACTTCAGCGGCACAAAACGGGAAATCTTTGCTCCTTCACATTGGTAGCACTTAAATAAACAGTGGCAGCAACTCGATGATTCACTGCGTTAAAAGCGTTTCCGTGTTCTTTCCACAAAATCGACTGACACCATGTGTATCCAGGTGAGAAACCGCTTCTGTTAAAATGTAAATGATGTGTATGTGTGGTGATGGAGACTTTTAGGCGATAGGCGACATGACTGCACAAAAGATTGCACATTAGCATTAGCAACTCATCCAATTCCTCAAACTGTGCTGCACCTCAGTAGAACAAAGTAGTAAGAGTATCACTGAACCACCTCCTTCGATTTCTCTCAGTTTTGTCAGAGTTTCTGGCAGGAGAAGCAATACGTCGCCTCTAATTGTCAGTGACATTATTTCAAAGGCAAGGCACATGCCATTCCTGATCATTATTATCACCCCTGCAGTGGGTGGTTACAACAGAGACCTTTTCATTTTCCACTCTGCCTCCTCTGCTGGGAGCCGTGTGGTCCTGCGAGTTAGAGCTCCGAAACAAATGTCTCTCTCTGATAAGAAGTACCGATCATCCCAAGGCTTCTTTACAGTGTCATTTCTCTGGTGAGCGAAGTCGTTTAAGGAAAGAAAGCTCTTTAAATTCCGGTTGTCATTTGATTGTTGCGCTGCAAAAAAGTGACGCTCTCCACACAAGCTAAATATTGTGCAACGTAACAAACAAACAAATTATTTTGCAAATAGAGTAAGCAAAAATGACTTGATAAGATTTCTAAACAGTCAGTCAGTCATTTTCTACCGCTCGTTGCCGTTGGGGGTCGCGGGTGACTGGAGCCTATCCCAGTGGCTTCGGGCCTCAGGCGGGGTGCACCCTGGACAGTGGCCAACTCGTCGCAGGGCTGACACATAGACAGACAACCATTCTCACTCACATTCATCCACTAGGGGCAATTTAGAGTTACCAATTCACCTACACATGCATGTCTTTGGACGGTGGGAGGAAGCCGGAGAGAACCCACGGTAACACGGGGAGGACAGGCAGACTCCACCCAGAGAGATCGTGTGACGTTGGTCTGGATTCGAACCCATGATCTCCTTAGATTTCTAAATACTAGCATAAAAAAAATGGAGTAACACCAGCAGTCATTTGGAGTTGTCCTTCTTGGTCACCTGGCGAATTGTAAGTCCAACATTTGTTCCTTTTAGCTCTGTTTCGGTCTCCATCAGCTGCTGGCTAAGGACCCAGGGAAATAATCTGCTTCATATATGTTTCACCAGCCAATTGCTAACTTTGTCTGCCATTCGTTCAGCGATGGGCAGGTAGCAAATAGTGGGTTTATCAGACCTTTTATTCTGAAAATTGCTACCGGCACCGATGAGAGCTGTGAGACTGAACGAACAGTAAATATGTGGCCCATTAAATCTAAACAATGGAGGGGAGGGGAACTGCAGAGTTGGGTGACAATTCTCTGTAGGTTTGTCTCTACGACTACATACAGTCATTTATTTTTCATTGTTAATAAAAAAAAAAATTGGTGCAGCTTTAAATTTACTTCTAGAATCAAGCGTATTTTTCCTTAATAGGTGTGCAGTGATGTGCCTAAAGTCCGACAATGATCAAACACGATCATGCTTACTTAGATATATATTTTGCAGTGACGACAGTAAATTTTAAGTTAAAAAAGTAGGGCTGTCAAAATGACCGCAAATTCATTTCAACCGCACTGATTTTATTAGCGCAGCGCGCATTTTCTGTTTGACCCGCGTCGAGAGCAGCCACAGACGTAAAGGATGCAGCAGCAAACAGAAATGGGGAAAGAAAAGGGCTAACATTAGCAGTACTGTTCTGAAACAAGTGACGTTATATAGCCTACATACACTAGCATTGTTTCGAAATCAAAGAAAAGGGCGTTTTTACACTGAGCACGTTTGCTGCAGTCCAAGTCCGAGCGCAATAGTTCTCGGTTTCCCCCGCAACTCGAGTCTGTTGCACCCGGGTGCATTTGTGTGCATCTTACATAATCACAAACATCCACATGGTAGGATAGAAAAAAGAACGCGGGTCAATATGTTGGATGAAGGGGGCTTTTTGTTGCATGCTTGTAGAGGGACTCTGAGGAGATTGTATGCGCGACACCGCAAGCTCGCTCTCGCTCATATCCGAGGCATTTTATTGAACTATACATCCCAATCGGCTACAACGAATGTGCAGGTTACTTTTCTGAACAAGAGCACTCCCGAGTCCGTGTTTTTCACACTGATCCAGTGCAGCCGAACTCGGGGCACCTCCTGTAGTCTCGGGTGCGGTACCCTGGTGCGCTCCCAGGCCCACATGACAGCTTTCACATGACCAGTTTTTCCATGCGAACTGTGTTCTGAACTAAACGTCCAGTGTAAAAACTGCCTCTGTTTATTTCTTAAAATGAGAGGAATCACTGCTTACTCTGAATTTTGAAGCTTAGGCTCAAGAGATATGAACAAGTTCTTTGAAAAACATCTCTGACCTTTGATACATATCTAGTCTTCATGCTCTCATGGTTTCACTAATAATAAACGTACATTTGCATAAAGCATATTTGTCCATACCCATATTTGAATCACTTGACAGCCCTAAAAAAAAATACATTGGCTTTTAATCCCCCCTCTTGTTTTATGTTTCATCTGATTCTTGAAATAAGCCAAGACGCCTGAGATTGAGGTTGTGTGTGACAGGCACGTAATCCACTTTTCAGATTTCTTTCTCGTCATCTTCAGCTGGAAAATAAATTAAATGTCCAATCAAGAAAGAAAAATCTGGACCAGTTTAACAGTCTGATGAAAAGTGTTCCTGACAGTCATTTTTTGAAACAAGAAAAATTAAGATTGAACCATCCTTAAGATATAAGACTTTTGTGAATTGCCTGTTTTTACAGTGCATACTGGTGTTCACAGGCGGCAACAGACTAACTGAAATCTCTCAACAAGTACTTGTTATAATTTGGATAATACCAATTACAACTTTTAATAGACTGTGTGTTCCGTGTAATTTACTAATTATTATGTACTGTTCTGGCCCCTCTGTGAGTAAAGGTATACCCACAAAGAACAAGTGTGAGAGAGTGTGTGGAGTCAGCAGAGCAGCAGTGAGGTCATCGCTGTCAGATAATTCCCCAACTCCTCCGACGCTCTCGACCCTGTCGCTGTACATCAGTCAGCTTCCCACACACACACACACACACACACACACACACACACACACACACACACACACACACACACACACACACACACACACACACACACACACACACACACACACACACACGCGCGCGCGCGTCCACGTCAACACACATACATGTATTCGCAGTCACATTTAAGGGGAGAAACTCACACTCTCAGACACCGTCACGTGTGGCTCGAGGGACCAGAAACACAATGCCATCGAAATTCACCAGATTCCCCCATGACCTACCTTCTCTTTCTCTCGATTCAATTCAACTGGGCAACAGATGTTAACATTGCCAAAGCACCTGCGAAATAAAAACACGCATAAATAGAACAATCGTTTTGTTAAAATAAATACAGATAAGTAGGGTGGGATAATGAAAATCTTAGGAAAGTACACTTGCAGTTAAACTACAAATACAACAAGTAAAAACACTGCAACATCTTTTTTGAATGTTTGTCTCTCTCTCTCTCTCTCACACACACACAAGGCAATGAGGTTCCTAGCACCTCATGCATCTGCCGCCTGTCTCACTGCATAATGCAGTGCTAGCCGGGGTGAAAACACACTGTTGCACACGCACACTTAAACACTGTGGGAGCCTCACGGAAATGCTCAGCTGCGATGCATAATATATCAAGCCAGGTTAGGGAGAACAAGTGGCCTCATGTGTACTGCTAATTGAGACAAAGGCTAGGTTTCTGTGTGTGTGCAAGTGTGTGTTTGTGTGTGTGGTATCTACTGATTAAAACAAAGCAAGCGCACTAAAAAACAATAGTCAGCTGAGTGGCCAGGTTGGTGTTTTGTCTCCCTTAGCCCTGTTGGTGTTTGTGGACTATAATGAAGAAGCATGGTTGGTGCTGTAGCTCTTTCTCTGTCTGTTTAATTTGATTGGTTTCAAATAAGCCAAAATGAAAGAGAGCCAAAGCATTTTTTTTTTGGTAACATTTTTAACTCACTCTCTCTTAGAGAGGGCTCTTGCGCTACCTAATTTCTGCCCCCCCCCCCATTATCTTGAGATAACAATTTCAGTATCTCAATCTTAAACTCCAGTTTCAAACTTTGTTTATTCATGAGCACTACTTTATTATGTCTGTGATTATGACTAAAAAGCTAATTATTGATATGCAGTACCAGTCAAGGGTTTGGACACGCCTTTGACTGGTAGTGTATTTTGACAGCAAATTGTTTTCTTGAGATTGGGTTGCAATTTGTGCCTGGATCACAAACCTCAACAAAGCACAATATACACAATATTTTCGTCTGTTCAGATGGCGTTATGATCATAGCCTGACAGACTACACGAGGTCCGCGACCAATCTCGGAAACCCATCGGCTATCTGATGCCGATTTAGCCTCTGGGGGCAACGGCCACTGTTTTGAGGCTTCCAGGGTAGCCAGCAGATATCCTGATAACAGATATCCGGGCCAAGACTTTGTCTCCCGTGCACCGGTCATTGTTTACAGTCCAATTAGCAATCTGGGAACCCATCGGCTGTTGTCTAACAATGATTTGCATACATTTTTAAGAAGCTAATCTCTAGGGTTCCGCGATTGTCGATAGCTGATGGAACAGAGATTGTATTTCAGCCAGCGTGTTCTGCCTCTTTTGCTCTCCACACGGACTGTTTACCTGCATGCCAGCAAAGCCCACTCAGATGTAACTGGTCAGTACTACTCGGACTACAAAACGGAAACCATAATCTTGTCCCTTGCCTATTCTGCATTCTTATGCAGACATCTGTTCAAAGAGATTAGTGTGCCTGATACCGGCTGTCTTGTGTTCGGAAAATCCTAAAAAAAAAAAGACAATGACTGTGACCTTTCCTCTATTTCAAGGTTCGCCATGTTTACAAGGGCGCGTTCAGACGCCCTGACGAAACGTAGCAAAACGTTTAAATGGAAATGGTAAGAGACCATAATAAGAGATAAGAGACCAATAGCATGCTAACAATAACAATGTTATGATTGTGCAAAAAGTTCTTAAAAATAGGCAAGCAACAAAAACAGAGGGAGCACGCTGAGGCACAATCCAAAAATGAGGAGACCTACAGAACTAAACTAAAGACAAACCAGTAGGCACGAAGAACACAGGCAGGATAACACAGGACTGGGGCTCAAACACCAGGCACGCGGTACTACAACGATCTGACACTGAACAAAGGAAACACACAGACTTAAATACACTCAGCCATGGGAGACAATGAGACACGGGTGAAACTGATTATATCATCAAAAATGGCGGGAAAAGCAAACAGAGAAGAAGGAAAACAAAACAACACATTATTGCAAGAGCTCTTACCATAATAAAACAAGAATTATCAGAACATAGACCCTCAAACCATGACAAACAATGCTAACATGCTGATGTTTACTAGGTATAATGTTTACCATCTTCACCATCTTAGTTTAGCAGCTTGCTAGCATTTTCTAAGTACAGCTGAAGTTGATAGGAATGTCATTGGAAATGCATTCGAATGCCATTTAAAGGGCCATTCCACCAATTTTACACATGATGATAAGTTTACTGGTTATAGAGAATGCTACTCATCCTCTGAAAACAGTTATAAAATGTTTTCTGTGGCTCTGGAGGGAGCTTTCTAAAGTCCGAGAAGATAACCCCGATGATGTCATTAGAGTTACCTGATGATGTCATATTGGTTACGTCAGTTTGGGCTTGGAGACAACACATTTTTTACAGAAAGTCTGTGTTACAATCTATGGAGACATGGGCGTTTTACGAAGCAGGGAAGGTCTAATCAAAGGCACTATTGTGTTGCATTATGGGAAATGTAGGATCCAGGGTTTTTGAAGATTGATCTATACTATACTATAAAATTAAGGATGTCTGATTGACTGCTGCATCATGTTCGACCATTCTTGCATGAAGACGAAAACAAAAAGTAACATGAGGAAGAGGAAAATCAAAGTTGAGCAATAAGTGCCACACTGCAAACACCTCTGCTTTTAACAAAAATAGAAATCTCATTTAGACATTACATATACTGTAAGAAAAATCTTTTTATAGCACAAATCATCTTTAAAAGTTACATAACGAACTCAGTATATGTGGACCTGAACACACCAGCTACGTGCCATCTCTTAGCACCTTTAAAGGAACAATTAATGGCACAGAAAATGTTCTATTTATATAAGAATGGTGGGAGTTCAGTGGGCGGAGTGGCCAAAACATGTGTTTTGTTTTATTAACGGCACACAGTAATTATGCAAGCTGCCCACGTTCATATCACTGTTTCTAGCGCGCTGTCTGTAAAAGTTTGACGGCGTTGTGGGGGATGTGTGTGAGAGGATTTGGCGACTTTGAAAGGTGCCCTGATGCCACCTTCATGTTTAGAAAATGCAACTCTGCACTTAGTATTGCACCAACCACCTGAGTTTCTTCCTTTTCTAATTTCTGGGGAATATTCAAATGAGATCCAACTTTAGCTCTGTCTCCGTGGCAGGTTGCTAAGCTACAGACTGTGTCAGGAAGTGACAAGCGAACATAATTACAACCCTGGTTGACAGACACCGACCACAGTGTTCATTAGACTTACTCAAGCATTAAGACATGAAGTCTTTTGAAAGGACAAAAACCTCACTCGACTTTTTGTATCAACTAATTACCACATAATGTTTTGCTGAATACCTACTTTAACATTTAAGGATTAAAGGAATTATTACTTTACAGTATGGATGTTAATATCTCAGTGCTAAGTATTTTGTGTGGTTGGGTTGTTATTTTCTTGCGTTTTGAGCATTTCTTGGGCATTAAAACACATTCAGATTTATTATTACAACAACAAAAAGAACATGGAAATAAATACATAAAAGTATAATTGGTTAATAATTAAATGTGTCGTCGATGTTGCTCATTATGTCCGGGTGTAGCCTGTTCTGAATTCCCCGTCTTGATGTTTTGCTCGATTGCAGCCTTACTCCTCTGTGGTGTGTGTGTGTGTGTGTGTGTGTTTGTGCATGCAGTGCTACGATGCGCTCGCTCTCTCTCTCTCTCCCTCTGCCGGCGTTGCATTAGATGTTGAATGACAGCGATATTAGCACCTTTCCCTCACTCTGCCTCTCTTCACCCCTCAACCAATCCATCCATCCCCTCCCTTGGCCTCGAGGGACGCCAGGAAAATGAAGCTATTTAAAGCAACCTGAGGCATGCGCAAGGCTCTCCCGCTTGTGCAGGAAAGATAAGTTTGCATTACAAACACCCAACCAGTGTGCTAAAATCTTCATCTGACTCTCACCTGTACTTTAAATCTTACACATTATTAATTTAGCTGATGACTGTGGCAGAAAACAATAGCAATAAGGTGCTATTGCACTCAGTATAATCAGTCTGGATCCATTTTTAACCTATATTATGCAACTTTTTGGACAAAACATAGATAAATTATACCTCAAATTTCAGCTTGTCGGTGATGTGTCAATGTCCCAAATCTTTTTCCATAAAATTAGGTTTTCGGTGATCTTAAGGTATATCTTGAAGTGTATACTTTTCGATGCAGATGTGGCCACAAAAGAGCTGCTTCGAACTGTAAAGGTCAAACTGGTGGCCAAAATGTAAGGAAATAAAAATGCCAAAAAGCACCAAGAGGAAAAAAAAGACACAAAAAAAATAACTAAATAAGCAGTAAACATCGACTGTATTTGTCTTCACTTTGTTCACCACCTACTCTACAGAGTACCCAGCATATTTGGCGTACGGCAAGATACATGACATGTGCTGGACAGCTAGTGAACTGTGGGAGCAACAATACACTTCCTGCCTCAGGATGAACATATGTTAACTTTAAAAGCCCCAAAAACGTATTTTCTTAATCATCTTCTTTCTGTTGTTTTTTCCCCCCCTTTCTCTGTGCTCTTCCCACTGGTTTGAAATGGGCGGGGCTCAGTTTGAAAAAGGTGCCATCACGTACTTCAGGTAACAGTTCGGTGTTAAACTCTTAAATGAGAAGTTCTGCATAAAGATGTTTTTTAACTTTGATTGGTTGAAAGACAGTTACAGGGTATGAACTTTCAAGTGAAAATATTCACTTTCCCAGCGGTTTATGTCAAATGGTTCAAAAATGTCAAGGCGGTGTGTTTTCTTTTAGGAATTACTTAATACTTATAAGATGCAAAAAAAAAAATCAAAAATTGTGATTTTGGGCCAACACTTAACCCAAGTTTTACCCACAAATCAGCTGTCTACACTAGGCTCGGAACAGCTCCTGCCTTTCTCGTGTTGTAAGCAACGATGCGTGGTTTTAAAACCAGCCTGAGTGGGATATGTGCTGGGAGGACGTTGTATGGCACAGAAAAACAAACCAAATGTAACCGAGCAAACCAAAGACTGGGTGAGTGCCGCGCAATCAGACCAGGTGAGGTGAATTTCTTTGATGGTCACATCCTGCATGTGATGTTATGTAGAAAATAACAACATGTTATAAATGTCTCACAAAACTGTCAGACATGTGTTCTGTGCCTTCATAAAGGTCCATACACCTTTTGAGATTTTAAGTAGCTGATTTTTTCCCATAGGGTAAGCATTGAATACTACGTTTGAAAGCGCCTGTGGTCGGGTCAAGATGAATGTGCCGGTATGCTTTGTCACAGAGGTTGGGGACCTCTTTCATATTTGGTAGGTTTAACAGTTTTCCATGTGCAAAGCAAATATGTAGTTTTTTCCCCAGCAGACACCAAAGTAATCTCAAGGCTGCGACAAAGATGAAAGTAATGAATATTGCATTTGGTGGTCTTTCAAAAATATTCTGAACATTTGATAGCAGAGTGCCGTTTACATCAAGACAAAGGGAAACCACACATCCACACACACACACACACACACACACACACACACACACACCCCCATCCCCTTCACCGTCCTCTCTGCCTGACATCGGAAGCCTCACATAATTTATCCCTGTCTGTAAATAAATAATAAACCCGTGATGTATTTTTTTGCCGATATGAATTCCTTCCCTCATCGCTGTCCTGTTTAATACGTAGATGTACAAATTTCACCTAAACTCCAGTTTCACTTCACTTCAGGCAGCCAAGCCACAATTGCGGGCTTGAGGTTTGGTGTCGTCCACTGAGTGAATTCATGTTGCAAATATATGAAAATGTTCGTCTGTAATAAGGCAAATTCATCAGCCAATTTTGTCCGCTCTCTAAATATATGAGTGCATTTATGAAGGGAGAAATGGATGGGCCAACACCTGACATGTACCTAATAAACACAAGAGGCCTGATGGTGATTGATTGGGGCCTCTGTGGACAGCAGGACACTTTGTGCATACTTGATTACATCTGTCAGCCGTCTTTATTAGCGCCGTCGTTTTGACATGTTTGGCTGGGCATCTTACTATGTTTTCACCCAAGACAAAAGCCCTCCATTTTGAAATATCAATGACATGTTCAAGTCCACTCTATAACAATCAAGTTTATGCTTTTATGTTGTTGGGTTTTTTTTTTGGGCTTGAAGAGTGTCCAGCACCAATGTGTAGTATGCATAATAAGTAATTAAAAGCCGAAAACTTTAATTTGTCAATTCACGGCAACACTGTGTTGTCTGTTGGTAAATCTGATTGTTCCTTTGTTGTTTCGTTGTTGACGGCCCCCGTGTTGCTCCTCAAGGAGATAATTGGCAATTAATCCATATGTTGTTGACTCTCCATCTTCCTCTAAAGAGCATGCTGTTTACAAAAGTGACAGACCTGATGGTGACAGCTCGTCAACATACAGAATGTCACGGACCATCAAGCCAGAAACAGAGACGGAGTTTGACGGAATAACGCTAATTGCGATTTTCAGACTAATGAAGTTAGAGCAGCTCCCGTGGACACATATAATGGCGACTAGAGCGCGAAAGCGAATGCAGTCATTATATAGTGAGACGGAAGCAGACAGGAGAAGTTTCACGGGAAGGTCTGTTACCAGAGAATTAATTAAAGCTGGTGTGGTGGCCATGTGGTGCATAGCAACAAGCCAGTAACGTTGCAGTAGGAGAGAGGGCATTTATAAGCGCTTTTATGTGAGCTGATGGTCAATATTTCTTTAACATTTAACATCTCTTCAACCTAAAAAAAAAAAAAAAAACTTGACAAAATGTTTAAGTGCAAAAGCATCAAAACAGCAACTTAAACAGACGAACAAGTCCCCGATTCCTCCAACCCACGTCCCAGCAAACACACAAGACTATTGGTTCCCCATGTTTTGGGTGCTACATTAAAGCGGTGTCTACAGGTTGTGACCAGTTCAACCAAAGGGTGATTATTCCTTTTCAATTTCCTTTATTTGAATACTTTTTAGAGGTCTGCAGGGGGGGAAAATGATCCAGTAATTCAAGTCAAATGCAAAAAATGGAACCAATTGTTTGCTTTTCTGTCCTTTTAGCCATCTTGCAAGCCTTCAGACCTGTGTGGCCATGTCTGTGCAGTCAGCTTTCTTTAGAGGACAAGCAAGGAAACATTTGCACACTTTTTGCTATGAAAAATAAATTGGTTAGTTGTAACATGGTCTCATAAACCTACTTACATTTGTAGGTAATTTTAAGAGACGTTACAACTTCTGGGGAATAAATTTACTGGAATAATTTACAACCTGGTTGTGTAGAAAGTTGCGAACACTGAATACCGATGTATTATAGATTTGCATGCACAGCATTTAAAGACACTTGTTCAACACTTTGGGAAGTACTCTCACTTTGGCTATTTTGCTGAGTTAGGTGAGAAGACCGATACCACTCTAGTGTCTGTGTGTTAGGCATTAAGCTAGAGCTGGGAGGTGATCAGCAGGGGGAATGTTATGATTTGCTAAATGGCTGGACTCAAAAGCAGGACTAAGATAAGGGATGGAAATGTAAAGGAATTTATTCGAGAAAGGGGAAGTGGATGGAGACCCGGGGTTGGGATCCAGAGCTGGCAAGGAGGGAGTGACGATAATGGTGGTGGTGATAATAACGGGTAACACGTGACAAAGGGGAAACAGAAACTGAATGCTTGGCATAAACAAAGGCTGGCCGACTGGTATCTACCACCATGGCCGAAACAACAATCTGGCGAAGAGCCGGAGGAGATATACTGGAGCTGATGAGCCTGATGAGAGGCAGGTGTGTCGGCAGAGCGGAATGATTGGGTGAAGAGACTCAGGTGCGTGGCAGTGGTGGCGTCAGGGGACAGGGGAGAGACAGGACACACAGGGCAGGGGGATAACGTTTGGAAGCGTAACGGGACAGCAGACAAACCGTCACAGCCGTAACAGGCGACAGCTAGCCTGGCATTCGCAAAAGTTTTGAAAAATCTTGCAGAACCTTTAAATCTCTGTTTGTATTTGATTTAAAAAAAAAAAAAAGAAGAGGTACAACGTGTTAATAGGTGAGCTTATAGAGGTGCTGGTAGGTGTATTTGTTTTTACCTTCAGTACCCAGCTCCAGCTCCTAAAGCACAGGCATAAGAGTGGTATCGATCCTCTCATTCCACCCATGCCAGGAAAGCAATTAAGGGTATTTCCCCAAAAAATAAAGCTATTCCTTTAAAATTTGAATGACCTTAATTAACCTCTCTCACAGTAGCAGTAGCAAGACATTCACAATACTGCAGCAAAACTCTGTAACCCTCCTGTCACTCTGAGTGGCAGGAGTGAGACTGAGAATATCCTAAAATGCGAATACAAAAAAAACAAGCTGGATCGTGACTTCAGGGATCTCAGCACCTGTCAAAGTACTTGCTGAGCTATTGAGTGTTGATGAAGAACCCTATCAACCCCCGGCAGATACACAATACAAATTTGGATAGATTCATGTGACAGGGCATTGACAGTCTTACTAATTGCCTCTTTAAAAGTGCTCATTACTCTCAGAAATAAAAACTGAAAAATAAATATTTTTGATGCCAGACTCAGATTTACACCAGGACTGGGTGATAAATCAGAATGATTCAGAGAAACAGAACGATTCCCCAGCAACAACACAGTTGAAATGAATAATAAATGTTCCGTTTCCCATGTTTTGCAGTAGTGTTTAGTGCCTTGATCATGGCTAGTGGTCCTGCGTCCATGTGCTTTGTGTGTTTTTGGTGTGGGAAGTCTTTCGTGTACTATAATTATCCTGTCAGAGGGAGCAACCCATATATTAGTCCTAATAAGCTATGAATGGAGAGAGGAGAAAAAAGACAAACACAAGGGAAAGGGAAAGGGAAAAGGTGTAAAGAGAAAATAAAATAAAAACACCGAGCTCCAGCAAATTTTGTGTTTAATATGAATATTTATTTAAAAATCGATAGTTCGATACAGAAATAGTCATCTATTATATGTTTTATCAGACAATCAGGACTTCAGCCATGCTTTCTCTGATTAATCACGATTTCAAAAAAGTACAAGATAATTATTTTTCCATATTTGAACTTGTGCAAAGAAAACACACAAAAAAGCAATAGAAACACCGACACACAAAATAGATAACGATTAATTCCTTTAAACAATTCATTTTTCTGAAGAAGGCATCGCACAATTCCAAGAAAACCAGTAAAAGATTTAAGGCCATTTTTGTACAATTAATGTTCATATAGATTTTTATATTTCAAAACACTCAGTTTTTAACAAAAGGAACTGGTGCATCCTTTGTAAAACTGTACATGCAAACATAGTGCACGTTGTTAAGACGAGCATACAATATACTATTTGGATAGCTTCAGTAAACAAAGATCTTATGTGTCTTAACACCTCACACGGTCTATTAAAACACTCTTATAAAGGTGCCACACAGGCACGCACGTGCTCGCGCACACACACACACACACACACACACGCGCGCGCACACACACACACACACACACACACACAGCCTTGTGGCACTATCTCCGTGGGGACCTGTCATTGACATAAAGCATTCCCCAGCTCCCTACTCTAACCTTAACCATCACAACTAAGTGCCTAACCCTAACCCTAAAACCAAGTCTTAACCCTCAAACAGCCCTTCAAACTTGTGGGGTCCAGCGTTTTGTCACCACAAAGCTATCGTGACCCCACAAGTGTAGTGGGCTCCTGGGTTTTGGACCCCACGAATATAGTAAAACAAGCCCACGCAAAATATATTCATAACAAACATGCATGCACACTCACAGACACACAAATACACACACGTTTATGGGGCTTGGCAATGTTAGTGGGCTGTTACACTACAACGGAAAAAGTACGTAAAGTTAAAATAATAATAATAATTTTAATATCCATCCACTCAAAGCAGACCAACACAAAATAACTAGAATCCATGACCAAGCAAAGACAAGCCAAAATAATAAAACATTTTACTAGCAAATGAACACATTTTGAAACTGAAGAATTAGTACCACTGAAATACGTTAAATTGAATGTGTCTGAATTCATGTGGGTTGAATTCCCCTCCAGAATTTTTGCAATTTGAAAATCTGTTTTTCCGAGTTCACAAATTCAGATCGAAAAATTCATGTTTCCAGGTTAAAAGTCAATAGCTGAAACATCAAAATTCGAAAACACCTCAAATTCACAAAAATGTTTTTACGATGGTTTGAGATGGTTTTTGCCTTTTTCTAAAGAGATAATGCATCCTTTTCCGAATAAGTTCTGATGTAGCGAACATTTAACTCACACGACTGATCAGCTGATTCTGCTCCGAGAGAAGGAGA
The DNA here is from genome assembly GCA_011952105.1 of Coreoperca whiteheadi. Classification (NCBI taxonomy): domain Eukaryota; kingdom Metazoa; phylum Chordata; class Actinopteri; order Centrarchiformes; family Sinipercidae; genus Coreoperca; species Coreoperca whiteheadi. The sequence goes on from CM022484.1 coordinate 18,344,315, forward strand.
AGCTGTTTCTACTTTGCGTAACGTAGCCTATACTGCCAACTTCAGACAAAACGACACCTTGTGTAGCCTAGTTTATTCGCTCTAAACGGCTACTCATCTGAACTTTTGTTTTTCTTGGATCTGATCGATTCCATTCAGGCCCGATTATTTATCCTTGGTAACCTGAATGTTACAATTTTCATCTTGAAATTTGGGAAATTCACTAATCCAATTTCAGAAACCTTTAGATCAGAAATGACTAATTAGTTTTGAGCAAACATACTTCCATACTGTGTCCTGTCCTTGTTGACATGCTGTCATTACATTTGGTGAAATGAGCATGAAGTGAGAGATGCATTTTCCTACCCTGAAAGAACACATGACTTGAAACAGGAGGTAGTTAGCCATTCAAATGGCATGATGGGCATCCCGTGGGCTGTTTGTATAGTATGCAAACTGTGTAACAACAGTGTCCTGGGTTTGAATCTGGCCAGCCAATTATCAAGTAAAAAAACAAAAAAGTCAAATAAACAAAGAAATACCTTGGAGCAACATGGAAGTTGTCACAAAGGTGCGTACATTTACCTTTACCTCACTCCCTAAGTCACATAGTTTCTGGTGGGTTATGTTTAAATCTTTAAAGTGAGATGATGTAACGTTTGAAAGAAAAAATGACACATTCTTCCTCTTACAAGTGAAAAGGTGAATTCATAAGCAATAAAATGCAGCCTCTCTCTATTTAATACACTCAGGGTTCTGCCACTACAGCTTCACTTGGTCTGGTGTGACTGGTAGCTTACAGTTGCTAATGTTAGCAAACTTATATTGCTGTGTAACTGATATTATTGAGTCAGTTTGACTTTTTTCTACTTGTGCTAGTGTTCCACTAGCATTTACAGTAATTGCAGTAATTTATCAATGACTTCTATGAGTACATTGTTATCATAAGAACCAATAGTCGGGGCAACAAAAATAAAACTCAAGTTCTAATAAACTATAGTTTTCCTTAAACATCATCCTGTAGTCATTCGTGTCCACTGTGGCTGCAGCAAAAAGCTTGCTTTTATCTTCGTATACGGAAATGCATCTCTACCAGCAGGGATTCGGGCTAAATTGTCGCCAAAGAATAACATCAAACACTTAGCTGACTCCAACCCCGCAGTGTTGGATCGCTAACAGTTTTGAGAATGTGAGTTTTACAGTAGATCTGCTGAGGCAGTAATGAGCTCCTTATTTTTGACTTGCAGTCCTAATGATGTGTCCAGCTACGCTCTGAACGCAGTGGGTGGCTGCAGGAGTGTGACTGCACCAGCTAAGCAAACACACACACACACACACACACACGCATACAGTTCGTCCTATCATACCGGCACTCCGCTACAGTGGCAATACAGAAGGGAATTGTGAGAAAAGAAAGATGAACTTGGGAACGTCAAGCAACTAGAAAAGGCAGCGACGTAACATATTCAGAACTAATTGTGTAAAAAATGTCAGTAACAAATAATCATGTTTGGTCACTTACTGTGTCTGGGTTGCAGTTTTTCAATAATGTCAGACACTTTGCATGATCAGAGTCTGGTTTCTTGTGTCTCTTGTTAATTTAGTGTTACACCTTTGAGCCACAAGTAAACTTTTCGCTGCTGGAAAGAGCCCGCCACTCACACACTGTATTATTTCCATGCTACTACCGATCATACACAACACAGATGCTTGTCAAATAAGTTTTGGTAACATGCAGCATACCATAAATTTAAGACTACTTCAGAGTGTTGACACAACTAAAAGTCTGTAAGCTTTAACCACAATGCAATGCTTAAATATCCTTTCACATTTTGGGTGATGCAATGTCATTCATAAATGTTAATATGTTCCTGCATTTCCCAAATTTTATAAGACTTTTAAAAACATTTCATCTAATGTTGTTTCATACAACACACACATCTCATTCACATTTAACATTTTCACTCATCAGTGAAACACACTCTCATTACAACACTGAACAATCCTTCCGCATTCGCAACAAAAACACAACTCTCATTCTTCATTAGACGTCACTTGTTCCGTGTTAAATCGGAAACTTGTCGCAAGTCGTCAGTGACTGACGGGAATCGTGCAAATCATCCTTTGACACACGATTGGCACATCATTAAAACAAACATATAAAAAGCTATATCAAAGCGAGAGGTGCAATTAAAAATACACACCAAAAAAGTAAATGGAACGAAAAGCCAAGATAGGGAAAGTGTGTTTTTCTCTGCATTTTTGACCACTGGGCTCTTTATGCTCAAACAGTATTTAGTTTGAGAGCAGCTGCTGTCGTTTTAAACACGGGACGTGGTGTTAGACTACACAATGAGACGAAACCCCTGGGCACGTGGGCATCCTATTGCCAAGGCAGTTTGGAGGAGAACAGAGACAGAGAGCGAGAAAGAAAGAGAGAGAGAGAGAGAGAGTAGCTATGCCTCCATTCAGAAGTCAAATAAATGCTACGCAAAACTATGAAAGGCTGGAAAACAGAAATTGCACACGTTGACTCATCATCATCTTCATTCGACATGAATGAAAAAAGTTAAAACATTTGTTCTCAGATGTTTGCTAAAGTTGGCCACATTTCATGGTTTCTTTGAGACAGAACCCAAGAGTAGGGGTCTACAGCCATAATGGCGACTCTGTGAGGTTGAACTCAAGGCACGGCCGTGTCTAATGTCAGCACGCTAACATGCACACAATAACAATGCTAACATGCCGATGTGTAGCAGGCATACTGCGAAGCACGATCACCATCTTAGTTTAGTGTGTTAGCATGCTAACATTTGATAATTAGCACTAAACAAAGTACAGCTGTGGCTGATGGGAAAGCAGGTATTTGGTCATAAGCCCAAGTATTGGAAAACTTCTCATTTTGGCCCGAATGATGGCGCTAGATGAAAAGTAGATGAAAAAAGGGTGGAACAGATATTTTACATTTCAAATATTAATTTGGAACCGTTATGCATTTATAAAGCCGCATGTGCCAAGTGAACCAAAGGAAATTCCTTTGCTATTCATCACATTCTGTAATAAAAACCCGTCCCTCTTGTGGTGAGCATAAAAACGATGCATTTTCTGTTCAGCTCGTCTATTAGAACTTGCAAAAAGAATGTTGGATGGAAACCCAGCTGGTGAGTGACAGAGGCATAAAAGAAAAAAGAAAGAGAGAGAGAGCGAGAGATAGACAGCAAGAAAAGCTGTTACAGGGGGACAGACTTCTCAGGCCTGACAGCAGTGCAGACAGACAGACATGGTAAAGTGACAAATGGGGATATAGGCAGACAGACAAACAGACAGACAGATGGGAAGAGGTAGTGCAGGGCCACTATATGCATGCACTTGACTGAGGCTACACTCATGCAAAAGGTTAATATGAACACCAGAATATAGTACGGTACGGTACGGCACGGTACGGCACGGTACGGTACGGTACAGAAGGGCTACCAGGACCTGCACTGCTGCTACCTGACACACATGAGAGAGCGAGAGAGAGAGAGAGAGAGAATATTACAAGCTTCATATTGAAACTTTGTGTATATAAAAGTATCAACAGTAAAAATCCTTGTTAGCGTTTACTGTAAACAATGAGTGAGTTGGAGAGAGAGAGAGAGAGAGAGAGAGAGAGAGAGAGAGAGAGAGAAAGAATATGTCCAGTTATTTACAGGAAAAGTTTGTGTTCATTTAAGATCAAGTGATTCCTTTGTTTTGTCTGGAGACATTCTCTTTACAGTGTTTCCAAAGAGCGGTCCTTCATTTCCTCTTTCCTTTCTCTTCTTCCCAGCTTGAATTTAGACTCTCCAAACTCTTTCCAAAGCCTATCCAGGTTTTCCAGCGCAAAGAAAAACAAAAAAATACAATTCCAGACAGTAACAGGAATGCTTGACAGTGGAAGTAAACAGACTCTCATTGGCTTTTCCTGTCCTCAAACATGACACTCTCCTGGCCCCACATGCAGCTTCCTGAACACGAGAAAGACCACCGTGATCAACGACGACAAGGCATGGAGAGCAGCTGTAGGGAAATGGAAGTATTTCGCGCGTAATGTTCAGCTAACCCCTGACCCGGAAACAGTTCTCCTCCTGGCTCCTCATATCTGGGTTTGGATGGGTTGCCCTGGCGGCGTGTAGGGAGGGGGGGCTGGCGACGGCTTGATCCCGCGGGTCCTCATGTAGGAGAGGAACTGGTCGGGGATCTCGGCCAAGACGTCTTTGGCGAGCCGGGCCATGCTCAGGATGTGGTTCCCCGTGCGGTCGATGTAGTCCCGGAAAGGGACAAACTGAGAGGAAGGAAATTAGTTTAAGTGACTTTCTGAAAAGAAAAAGGAAAGGGACATAGAAGCTGAGGAAGGAGAGATAGGGAAGAAGGAAGCCAAGAAGGAGGAAACAGGAATTGAGGGTTCCCAAAACCCCTCCTCCTAACAGCAATTATCCAATCATAGCTTAGCAACCGTAACTAAGCACGGCCGGCCTGTCGAGGTTTGGAATTCTCCACATGAAGCAGTGTGCATGGTGCTGTAGTGAGAAAGGGGGTGTCTTTTTTTTTACCATCTTTGCAAAACCAAAAAACACTAGAGCAAAAGTGTAAGGAATGGATTGAAGTGTATTTATCTACTCTAACATAAGCTGCAAACATTAGCACGCCATGGCTAACTAGCTTACTAACTGGGACTAGCTTTTAGCACAGTATCATGTATGTAGTCATCAGGGGCCTCATTTATAAGACTTTGCGCAGGATTTGCATCAGAAGTGGCGTACAGATGAAACATAAAAATGTGCGTACAGAAATATTTGGATTTATAAAACCGTGGGCACGCACACATCCTACGCAGTTTTCCCTTAATAAATCACAATGAATTCTAAATGTAGCTTTTATGGCTTCATGTCACGCCCACAGTTGCCCATAAATAGTCCGTGAAACGCCCACAAGTTAATATTCATCGATGGCGAAATCATGGCAAACGCAGAGAGGAAATCAATGAAACGTAACGTCACTCAATGTGACGTAGAAGTTATCGTTGGCGAGGTGGAAAAGAGGAGGGCACAGTGTGGGCATTACTAATGCCAAAAAGGCACTTGAGTGGCAAAAGGTTGCAGACGCCGTAAATGCTGTAGCCTCACAACCTCGGGCCGAGGCCGAAATAAAAAAAGAAATGGCCGGACATCAAAGTCGAGGCAAAAAAGCGTCAGGCGCTCCATCGCCAGAGTGTGCCTGCCGCGGGTGGCCCAAAAGACGGCAGAGGTCCAACAGGACGGCTCGAGGAAGTCGGAACCGGCTCATAAGCCACTCGTCCTCGTTTGCCAGCAAGTCTTCTTGCCGTCTGAAGACGCGGTCACTCCCAATCCTTCCGTTTGCCACATCTTCTAAGAGCGCAAGCTCAGCCATTGTGCGTCATTACGCATTGTGATGGGGCATTTTATTTCCATCCATTTAATTGCATCTGACAAGCTACAGATGTCGGTTATAATCTACGTGGAAATGGGAAATAGTTCAGTGCAAATGTCATTCCTTGCAGCTTTCTGAATGCTCCGCCAGACGGACACATTGACGAGAATATCAGTTTTGTACATTATTTCGTTCTGTTCACCATATTATTTATGAAGATGAATTGCATAACATGCCAGCATTATTGCAGAACACATTTCACTTTACTTTTGCAAGTATGTGCATTTGCATTTCTGCTGTAATTTTTGTTTGATTTGGTTTGTTTTACACTGCAGATCGATCAGACGGGTGTTCCTGTTGGCTGTTAATTCCAAGACTTGCTTTGTGAAGTCTTCATGTTATTTATGAGAGGCAGTATTGCCATTTCTTTTACACAACGGTCTACAGTTTCACACACTTTCACGTGTTTCTTCCATCTGCCGACGGTGTCTCCATTTCTCATTTCACCCGTTTTTGTGCGTACGCCTGGGTCAGAGCGTGCGTGTTGGACCGCACATTTTCCCGTCAAGTTTGCTTTTTATAAATACCAATTACTGCGTAGAGAGCGGCGTACGCAACGTTTATAAATGAGGCCCCAGGTCCCCATTTACAGGGCTCTCATTTTAAATGGAGTCAGCTGGAGACATTTAAATGTGAGATGTAGATGGCGTGGTCACCTAACTCATGAGGCTAACATTATCTTAATTAGCTAGCTAGCTACAGCTGATAAAATTGGCCAGAGACAGTCATTATTTCAGCCAGCTAGAAATGAGAAGCCTGCTTTTGTCTACCTCTGTCTGACATCCAGGACCCATAGTTTAAAAAGAAAAATACTAAGAATTTGGAGTGATACACCTGCCTCCTTTATTTATGTAAACTGCATGTGTGCTGTGTGAGAATGGAAAGCTTGACTGGTCATAGCAACAGTAACCAAGGAGGGCAGGGCTTAGCGATTAAATGATGAGCGGAGAGACAGCCGAGAGAGAACATGAGGAAAGTCACAGAGATGAAGATTGCAGACAAAAGAGTGAAGAGACAAAGAACAGGTGAGGTGAGAGAGACGATGGTGAAATGTGTGGGAGCAAAAAAAGCGGGGGAGAATGATGAAAAAAGAAAGAAAAGAAATAATATTATATATTATAAAAATGCAATCATCTCTCCAGCCTAGATCACATCACAAATTGCCACTGCTACAGAAGAGAAAGTCTACCCTAATTAAGACACTGCAGATTCGCCATATTTTCAGAAATGAAACTCTGGCGTCTGGTTGTCTGGTGAACAGGAGGTGGTGAATGTCAAAACATTTTCCTTAACAGCACTTGGAGAAGAATCTGATCCCTAAGGTCACTGAAACAAGCAGCAAATGTGGATACAAAGAATGTGCAAATTAGCGATGTCATTTCTTTACTGAGAGTATGAGATATTAAAGTTCGCTAATGCCAGTTGGGGGCTGTAGGTGCGTGAAATCGAGCAGCTCCAAGCTTTAAGACAGAGAGAGGAGACAGGCACAGGGTCCAAGACCTAGTTAGCTCTTGAGCAGGTGTAGCTAATGTAACTGCTTTTATGAGGACTGTATTTAATGAGTTTTGGTCACTTCTGGCCAATATCCAATCCAAAGTCAGTATCTGCCCCAATACGGATCCCATGAAACAGATCAGTGCATGCCTAATAATACCATATGAATAAATCCTGTTTTTTAAAGAATGATTCAATTTCATTATAACTTGGGTCTTGTTTCCATGGCTCTGGCCGTTATTTCTATTATATAGGGGGATTTATATGAAAAACTGCCGAAGAGGCACACTGAATGGTGGCCTCTGATGTGGCTGTAGCAGCTTGGTGTCATTGCTAAAAGGAAAAATAAAACTATCCTCACTTTAGGTTTTAGATAATCTGGCTAAACTGACTTTTTTTCAACCTGAGTGTCTGGCTGCTTGAGTTTATTGTCCTGCCACTGGCTACTATATGTCGCAGCTCCCAGCAATTCACTTGGTGTGTGCAATGTTATCATAACGGAAAGAAATGATTAGCTACAGTTATTTATTGCTTCAATAATCTATCCTTTTTGAGACCTGGTTGAATGCACTTTAATAACTTGGAGGTCAACAGAGTTTCATTAAGGTGCTAACTAACTTATAAAACATTTTTCAATGTTTTGCTCAACTTTGCTCAATGTTTGCTTGACTTCTTTAACCATCAGGCCACCCTAACGTGACTCAGCATTTACATCTTACATCTGCTGCCTCCTTCACAATGCAAATCCACCTGCTGTGATGAGATAAATGCTGACATACTGTATTTTGAACTACAGTAAATGAAGACAGATATGAGGCGGTCTCGGTTTCATTTACTTAATGAGCTGTATAATCACGCAATCATATGAGAGGTCAATTTGGGCTGGAAACCCTAGCTCCGAAAAGTAAACCTCAACATGGCTTCAATTTCAATTCAATTTTATTTATATAGCCCAATATCACAAATTGCCTCAAAGGGCTTTACCATCTGTACAACAAAGAAAAAACTACGCAAACAAACTCTTAACAGGGAAAAAAATGAGGAAGAAACCTCAGGAAGAGCAACAGAGGAGGGATCCCTCTCCCAGGACAGACACACATGCAATAGATGTCGTGTGTACAGAATAGATTCACAGCAGAAAAATCACAGTATATACAATTATAGTGACAAAATGTAGGTTGTAAAACATACATGAACACAGCATAGCTTTCAGGAGCAATTTGGGGATCAGTATCTTGCCCAAGAACACTAAGACATGAAGGCTGGGGCGAGCCGGGGATCGAACCACCACGCTTCCGACTAGTGGACAACTCGCACTACCTTCAAGCCACAGCCACCCACAGCGTAGCTGATAATGACAGCCTGTAGGTGGACTGTAATTCCGTAATGTTCCAGTACCGAAACTTAGTTTTACACCATCTCCAGGTCTTTTCTACATAGAATGCCTGTGTGTGTGTGTGTGTGTGTGTGTGTGCTTCAGCTTGTTAAAAAGCCAACTAATGAGCGTGCCTCCCACCCACGTGGGCTGAGGGAGGGTGGGAGGGAGCAAGATGTGACAGCGACAGTATAAAAGGTCATGGAGCAGAAAAACCAAACAAACGTCTCACTCTGAATGTTTGCATTTCTTCTCTTTGCCTTGATGCCAGGCAGTGACATGAATGTACTATGATTTCTGGATCCGTCCTCTACACTTAGGTTTTAAAACTTACATTTTGTCATTATAATTGTATATACTTTGATCTTCTGTTGTGAATCTATTCTGTACACACGACATCTATTGCATGTCTGTCCATCCTGGGAGAGGGATCCCTCCTCTGTTGCTCTTCCTGAGGTTTCTATCATTTTTTTCCCTGTTAAAAGGTTGGTTTCGGGTAGTTTTTCCTTATTCGAATCGAGGACAGAGGGTGTCGTATGTTGTACAGATGGTAAAGCCCTTTGAGGCAAATTGTGATTTGTTATATTGGGTTATATAAATAAAATTGAAAAGCTGAATAATTATGAAACCTTATACTTGTGGGCTGATAGATTACAGCAAAATAAATAGTGTACAAATACAAAACATGAACAAAGGGATTAATACATTGAATGGATGATTGACAGGCTGCAGAAATGACTGTATAAACTAATGATAGTTTAGATTTTGGGCAGCCAATCCCAGCAATCTTGTATTTTCCAATGACTACAATATATCCGTCAGCTCTTTGGCTGGTTTCCAGTTAGTAGGGACCCACTTCATATCCCAAACTCTATGTGGGAAGGTTCAAAGGAAGAACTGCCAAAGAGCCAAAGTAAAAAGGTGGCCTCTCTCAGTTATACATCTTTTTACTTCTGTCTGACTGACTGCAGACCCCAAGCTGCCCTGTAGGCTTTTTAAGCCGAACATTTGGCCAGGGTTAGAGCTGAGGGTCTCTGTTCATCCACTTTAATGAGAAAGATACAGAGATTTTGCAGACTCTTCACAGATACTGGGGGGCATGCCAATATCTCTCCGTGTGTGGCGCATTTGTGTGTCCATCTTGCCATTTGGGGTCTGGTGCACCGTGGGCTCCAGGTAACCAGGTGTCCGCCTGCATGGACAGAGTTGAACGGCCTGGATAGGACTCAGGTGTTTTTTAGCCACTCGCCTTTAAAAATACAGTGACAAGGCTTGCACACAAATCCTTCTGCACTTCCAAATACATCCTCTGCAAGGTTGTGATTTTGGGAGTAAATGTCTTCCTGGGGCTCTGTCTAACATTTTCCAACATCAACGTGTCTCTGAGTTTTGATGCTTTTGCATAATTACGTTAAGAAACGACAGATGACTTGCAGCAGTACTCTTCCTTCACAGAAAAACTGGGAGCATTAAACAGAGAAAGGGAGGATCGCGGGGTTAATAGGGACACGCGGTGCTGTCTAGTTGGAATCAGCTGCGTCATTAGGCGGAAAGGATGTAGCTGGCCAAGTGGGAGAGCTCATTTGTAATCTTGGACGTGGTTTCATTTTTGATTACTGTCAAAGCAGCGGGGAAGGGTTTGAGAGAAAGAAAGGAGGGTGTACCTGAACAATGTCCCTCTCAGCATATCTTCCTCTGGATGAGATTCTGACTTCATCGCCGTCCAACTCAATCATGGCTGAGGAGAATAAAAAGAAAAGAAAATAAATACATGTACATAATTTTCTTACTGTTGTCAAATTCTAAAAAAAAAGGATCTACAGAGTGCCAAGCCTGCAAAATACATAAATAACAAGATGCTGCTCAAGCAGGACCCAGCAACTCTGAAATAGAGAACAGAAGTTTCTTATGCCTGGATATTTCTCACAAGTTCCCAAGTTGTTGCCTTACCATCAAATTCTGCGGGCCCCACCCCCACGATGATGATTGACATTGGCAGACACGAGGCCTGCAGGAGAGGAGAGGAACAATGAATATTTGATACGTTTCAAAAAGTGGATTTGTGAAAAACCGTGCGTGTCTACCCATGTGAGTCGTGAACGGGATAAAGAGGAGCTGCCAGCTAACAGATAGAGCCATCTTCACCATCTTCATCTTTTCCAATGTATAGCGCATACAGTATGTGTAAGCATGTGGGTGAATCGCACCTCCTGGAGCGCTGCGTGGGTCGAGACATCACAGTGAATAATATTAGAGACGAGAGAATCAACAACACGGCCCGAGCTCACCGACAGCTTACAAACGACATGTGTTTGTGTGTATGGGTATGTGTGTAAGTGTCAGAGCGGTGTGTGTGTGTGTGTTTAGTGTATCTGAGTAATGGGTCAACCTCAGGCAGCAGAGCACTAGATGATCTTATCAAAACATCTCGGTTTCTTCTTGCTCTCCACGGTAAAGGTCTGTATTAGGGCTCTCTGCCACCTCCTTCTACCGTGTCGCCTCCTTTTCTCCTTAACCTCTCCTCTCTTTCTCTGCTGTCAAAGGCCTGAGATGGATCACTGCCTTCACAAAAATGGCTGCCGTCCACTGTTCATTTTGCTTGAATTCTACACCGCACTCTGGCTTCCCTCTGGAGCATGCAATGACTTGACAGTGATGGAGCGGACGGATGGAGGGTGAATTACATGCTGTCAAGAGTGAGCGAACGCTAAAAAAGTAACAGTAGTAAAAGTCACATCATATTTCTCGTGGCAATTGTCGAGATACGCCGATCCTACACAACATATCTTTTTATCTATCACACTTTAACACATTTTGGGTTTATCATATCCACACAATGCAAGGAAGGATGGTTATCCAGAGATGAGTAAAACTATGTGTCAATACCAAACATCTGAGCAATTTCAATAAACAACCCCTCATGTTTATGTATACCCTGAGACTTTTGTACTGCATGGATCTGGTAGATTTACATTATGTGTTTGTAAGGCCGACAATATGTGTCTTTTCTCCATGTAGTAAGTCCATTGTCAATACATCTAGAGGCTGGCAGTGACCCGCCTAACAGCCTAATTAGAAATACTGGCACAGCTGTTTTCCACTTTTGAATTGTAGGACAGATTTTTGCTCTCTGGAGCAAAAAAAGCAACGATGATGAGATGTACGAGACACATTTTTACCCAAATGGTTTTATATTTAGGCAACTATGCATTATGAAATACTACACACTACTGCATAATTACTGCAATTTGCTTGCTTTTTACACCATTCGCACAGAGTGGCTCAAACATGTTTATACAACTAACTGACATAAAAAATGGAAAAGATCAAAAACAAAATGCCTTCCCTAACATCCAATTCATATAGAACACTTAACTTGACAGTTATCTATACATAAACAAGCAGTCACAGTCTGTCTTTTGGACGGAATTATACATTCATTGTATTTTTGCCTTTTAGGTTTTGAGAGAACAGTACTTGAGAAAAAAGACACTTTCATCACTCGTGATGAGGTGCAAAACGATTTACTGAGAAAAGCTTTGGTGCAGACACCGACTCAACAGTCCTCGTGATGCAAGGCTAGGAGCAGATCCTGGCAGTGGGCACTGAGCCTGAACAAGCATGCAAACAAACGCATGTCAAACCACCCGCTTAAAACTTCTCCAACTAAAAGAGAGTAAAGAGAGGACACCTTTGAACTGAATTCTGTTTTTGGTTTCGTTTTTTTTCCCTCTTTTGTTTTGGCCGTCAGAGTGCGGGGGCAGGTGTTAACAGCTAAAGCAGATGCCCTTACGTTGACAATAGACTCCTTGGTCTGGGCCATGTCTGAGATGACGCCATCGGTGATGATGAGGAGCACAAAGTACTGGGAGCCATCCTTCACTGAAGCTGCATACCTATGCACAAAAACACACAAAACCATCTTTGTAGTTATTTCTGCGCTACCATCGTCTTTTGTTAACTATGATTACTTGAGCATATTAAGAATCAGTCGGTGTAGTTTTTATTAAGGCTTGTTCTCAAATATAGTTGAATGGAAATAAGGCATTACATATCCTTTGAAAATTATTTTTTTCTCACTGAATAAATGTCACTTACCTCCCACTCTGGAGGATCTTAATCTGTCAAGTACTTCCCACTGTACATCTCTCTTTATGTCAGCTCTATAGACGCTAATCTCAAAACGGCTTTCAATTTCTCCTGCGAGTGTGACCTTTCAATCCCATGTGACTCGTGAACTGACTTTTACTGATTATTTACACACCGAGATTATTTCAGTGGACTTATTGTAAGTGTCTCTCACTGTAGATGATCACAGCAAAGCAGATAGAGATAGACGGACACATAGGGCAACAACTAAAGAGTGGTAGAGAGGGGAAGAGCAGGGGAGGAGAAGTAAAATGAATACTTACTAATCTACATGTGACAGTGAAGCAACACAGAGGAGAAAAGGGGGGACTGTTATTGAAATACGAGGGCGGTCAAACAGGAGAGGAAGTGGAGGATGCTGGGACTACAGATGAGCGATGAAGGAAAAAACAGGGTAATGGCAACATACTGTACGCAGGCTGGAAGTTGACAAATAGGCAATAGTGTTGCAGAAAGACGCTGCATTTATGTACGACTCGTTTTAAAAGTTTTTAATGAGGTTTAGGAGGAGGATGAGTTTGTAGAATATGTGCTGATTAGTCTGGTACTTATCAAACTTATCAAACTGGGCTGAACCGAATGTTGAAGTTAAATCTTACAGCAAAAACAGAGTTAATGAGATGTAGTCTGCCTCAGAGAGGCTAAGGGTTTACAGTAAAGTGTGTCTCATAAATTGTATACCTGCAGGTATTGTATTTGCTGTATGGATTAAAACATTTGGTTTGCTACTTTATAGATGTTTTCTATTTTGCGTTCTGGTAATTGCATGGACCAGGAAGAGCGCTTTAATAACAGATGGTGCAGATCCACATGAGCAAAAATGTGGGCCAGAGTTAGAGAATGCAGTAGGAAAAGGTCAAACACAACAAAAAAGCAGAGAGAAGAGGAGAACATGGAAGATTAAGAATAGTTCTTGCCGAGAGTTAAGAAAGTCGACACCACTTTCATGTCTGTCGTGTCAGCCAGGAGACTGTGGGCTTAGCTTAGCATAAAGACTGGGAACACAGCTCGGGAACAAAACGGGAAAAAGCAAAAAGGGAAGCTCATCAGGGGAGTTTGATGGAAAGAGGGAAGTAAAGGTTATTCAGGTGACAGGCTAAATAAAAGTAAAATGCTGCCTCTGTATAACTACTTGTTTCACCATTTCCCTTCAGAGTGCCTTTGCCTCTTCACGTGTAACTACATAATTAAGATTTCATTAAATTATTTTCTGAATAGGTGATGTAACCTGATGAGAGGCTTCACTTGACTACAAATCTTTAATTACATACATACATACAGGAATAGTTCCTTAATGTCTTTTTGAATTTCAGAACTTTGTCTAGATCACGTGTCCCTGTGGCTTTCCTGCAGCATCAATTATGTTCTCGTTTATACAGAGACACAAGCAAACATGCAATCAGCTGTCAGGTACTTTCTCAGGTTTGTGTCCCTAGTTTTATGCTCTTCCTCGAGCCTTTGTTAGCTACCTGGCAACACTCACTGCTCGGAGCTTGTTATACAAAACCCGTAGAACACGTTCCGAGTGTCAATCGCAGAGTGAAATGTACTCAGTGTTCTTTCGCACGTACTCAAATGATTTCAAGTTCACTTCACAAGCAGTGAGAGCAAATATGCAAGTGTAAAATAGCATGCATGTGGTATAATGAAAACTGAAAAGCCAAAAACAGGACTGTGAAAAGAAAGAAATTGGAAACCACTAACTGGAGTAGATGTAAATGAGGGGGTGTAAGAAAAATGTTGACAATAACTCCTCTAAATGACGTGTGTGTGCATGTGTTACCTGGCCACATGGTTGATCACAGGGGAGAAGTTGGTGGGTCCGTAGAGCTGTACTGACTTCAGACTCTGGTAGTAGGCTTCCATCACGCCCTCAATACCTGTACAGTACGGGTTCTGGGGGTTTCCATTCTACATTAAGGAGAGGGAGAAGAGACCAGAGAACCATCATTAACCTGCATGATCAATTTCAGATGTATTGAGGAGAAACAGATGGAGCAAACAGGCTATAGAATTTATATATTCTATTGTTTTCTCTTGAAAACAGTGACACAATTTAATATAAAGAAATGAATACAAATTAAAGTTTAAATGGTCACTTGGGTTATGTCAGGTCTTTAGTCCCCCAGCTTAGGAAATTCAGCTGGGGCATACACTTATTAACTGTTGTACAATGTTCACCAATCCCCGAATAATGAACCTCAGCTTTTTTTCCTTCAGCTATGGGATTGACTCTGAGGCAAACAGCACAACAGTAGCAACAGGAGCCTCTCCAAAGACTTAACTTTTTTTATACAAATGCAATATGACTTACAGCATCGTTCTATTGGAGTCAATTAAGGATCTTGTTAGTACAGAAACTGATATTGTGTTCGTCTGTTGTCAGCAAGCGTTGGTCCAAATTGCTGTTCAATTCTGCTGGACTAACATTAAAACCTGACGTTAACTGTTGATGTTTCCGATGTCGTAAAACCCCTCTTTTGTTGCATTACAAGGGGAAAAACTCCTCAGCTGTGAAGAACATGTAAAGTAGAAGAGTCATCAGGTTAAGCTAAAAAATGTTGTTGGTTTTGAGTGTGCGTTGCAGACTGAGCTTGGATCTCCCACCATCCCTTTGCGAGCAGATGGGTGGTTTAAAAACCCCATGCATGAAACATATCCACGTTTTAACCCCTCCCTCCCTTTACACCCTGCCTCCCATCATGGTCTCAACCCCTCTTGTTCATACCAAGGCGAACTCGTGGGAGACCCGTCCGTCAGGTGGCAGCTTGGCTCCAAACCCCAGCGCGGGAAACATCTTATCGCTGTCGTAGTCCTGGATGATTTCTCCTACTGCCTTCAGGGCCATTGCGTAAGCATTCAGCTGATATGGACTCATGTAGTGGAGGGAGGTGGGCTGGGCTGGGTTACCTGTTTGTGAAAAAAGGGAACACACACACACACACACACACAGGTTTTTAAAACATCATCTGCTCAAATTTTAACTACATTTTGTAAATGTAGTGACTTGAAAGAAGTTAGGTTTTTACAAGGCTCTGTGTTAAACCATGATTAAACAATAATGGTGGAAAATGCCCAACGTACCTCAAAATGTACTACTTGAAATCATTTAAGTGTTCAGTGTTATTGCTTCTTTCTGCATTAAACCAGAGGTACACTGTGGCTGACTCACCACATATCTCTTTACCCGCACTCAATAAAATGTATGTGAGGGCCAATATTCATATTCGTATGATGTGATTAATCTTGAAGGTGCCACGGTTACAGTGTGGAGAATCCAGTATGAACTTTGGACATTTCAACAGTTTTCATATGAGTACATGAGCTTTACTGTTTGGATCAAAATGTGACACAAACCTATACCTTTTCTAAAATGGTTTGGGAAATGTTAGTGAGAATACGTTTTATTTTTGGTAAAAATTGTGATCTTTAGGAAACCGCTGATTCAAAATTTGCACGAGACGTTAAATTACACCCAATTAAACTCCAAAATAAAGTCCAAAATTGTCAAATTAAAAAGTCAAGAATGTCATTTTTGTAGATATCCCTTTTAACTAACAGAAAAAACCTGAACAGGTAATAAATTACCCATCTGTGTTGTAAATAACATGAATTGTCGGAGCCTGTGTGGGCTTAATGCTGCTTTATGGGCCCCATATCACTGTTTGAAAAGCCACTTCTAAATGATGTTTTTCCAATATTTGTTGTTCAGAGGTTCAATGTAGTAAGTGATTTTGTATGGCAACGAAACCATGCATCACGTCACTGATGGAACTAAATTGGCTGCTAATTACGTTAATGTAATATTAATATGACACATTTTTTGATCTCCCTGTACATGATCTTCATATCACTATTGAATCTGTGTTTTAATAAAGTGCAGAACTCTATAAGCCAGAATTCTCAATTGAGATTTTAGTGAGAGCCAGACAAGATCAAGTACACCTCAACCTCAGACCTTTGTCTCTACGTCCGCCGCTGCCGCCTGTCCTGCTAGGACCGAGCTCAAGGGTAGAGGATAACGCAGTCCTTAATCAGGGCCATCATAGCATGTTACTGCACTCAGCTTTAGCTGCCAGGTGTGATTGAGAGGGCTATTAAGAAACACTTGATTCCCCATCTGCATATATTTGAATAAACGCTCCCTAGGCATTCAGCGCACTTTGTGTCTCTTTATGTGGGTCTCTGAGTGTGTGTGCACATTCAAAGTGTGCGTGTGTGTGTTTACTCGGAGGCTCACCGTTGGAAGCTGTGAAATCAATGGCCACAGTGAAGTTAATCTGGGTCCTGACAAGAAAAAAAAAGAAAAGAGATGATTTATTAATCAACAATCCTTTTCCCCTCTCTGTTTCTCTCTCTCTCTCACACACACACACACACACACACACACACACACACACAGACACCTGTGATCCAACAAGAAACAATCAGAGTAAATGAACTGTAGACATAATCAGGTTAAATTGATCAATGTTTGAGAGTGCAAACAGAGTTCCTCCTGCCCTTTAGCAGTGACAGTGATGAGGAGACAGCGAGTTACTGGGCTTTCACACCAGACACGCAAGCATGGCATTGCTCAGAGGACGGTAGTTGTTTTTAAATGGAGAACGCTGCTACATTGTCCTTAACAACTGCACGTGTTTGTAGCCTGGGCCACAATTACTTTAATAGGCAAACAAGACTAAGCGTCAATTTCAACCTCATGGTGGCGCTAGAGGAAAAGTAAGGGGATCACCAAAGTCATTATACTTCATACTCTGGGGAACATGAATGGCTGTACAACATGTCATGGCAACCCATCCAATAGCTGTTGAGATATTTCAGTCTGGACCAAAGTGGTGGACTGACCGACTTTGCCATCCCTAGAGCCACGCAGCTAGCATGGCTAACAACTCAGAAGTCACTGTCCAAGACAATGTCGATATCAGATTAGATAATGCATTTTGTATCTTTACACATTCCAAATTTTGATGATTTAGACAGCAGCCTGTAGGTAAAGATCAAGCACATTATCCATGTCGCTAATAAATCTACCTACAAGCTAACTTCCCGATTGGATGTGTTTTGGCTCATGCTCTTCCTCACACAAACTTTGGACTTTTTGGTTTCTGAGAGAAAAGATAAGACAAAAGAGAGAGAGATGATGGAAAAGAAGCATTATGAAAGAGAGATGAAACAAGACAGAGACAATCAACTCACACCACAGCACCCAGCATGGCAGAGTGGCATGTCTCTCCTCATCAAAACATTGCTTAACTTGTTAACCTGCAGGAACCGGATGTGGTTAAGAGTTCTGTTGGCCTGTCACAGCTTTTTCACACCAATCCTCACCCGCTGCCACACACATAAACACAGACACAGACACACACGAAAGCCTCCCTCTCTACCTTGCACACATCTCCTGTATTCAGACAGTGTCAAACAGCCAGTAGCTCATCATCTTTTACACCTCGGCAGGGCATGTGAAGTGCAGGCACTGTGTCGGCAGAATGAGAGGGAGAGAGGTAGGACAAACTTCAAGAGACATTTAATGATGAGCCCTGCGTGTTTGGGGGTTTTCAAAATGCAGGAAACCCAGCAGGCCTGGGGTGTGGAGCTGCCCTTGCATGTTAGCATACAGATATTAGCAGAGTTGCAGCTCAAAAAATGACAGGAGGAACAAAGAGAGAGTGGGAGAAGAGTAGAGCCCTGGCACATGCTTTATGCTCCCAAAAAAACTCATTCAGATGCAAACGATGATAGAGTTGAGCTAAATCAGTGTTGAGGGGGCAAGGCTTTGTTTCTTGGCTTTGTTTGATGTTCTAATAACCTTATGTTCTGTAACATAACCTTGTTCAAAGTACCTTAGCATTGTTTGGCCCAGCGGCCGCACACGGTACCCTGAAAGCGGTCCATCGCAAAGCAAAGTTTGGCCCTATTCTCAGACCTGTCCCCCCTTTCATCCCACTGGGGTTTACAGGCCTTGAAAGTGGTTTCCCCCCCTTATTTTGAGACTTTTATCTGTTATGCTTTGAATTGCGTCTTTTACTGCAGGTTTCAAATCAAAAATTTGCTTCAGTTTTAGTCAGTTTCACATTTTTACATTAGTCAAAGAAATGCATGGTGCCTCTTTTAGGTAAGAAAACTCTCCTAGCTCTTAAGGGATGTACAGTCGAAGTTTAAAAAACTATCAGACCAAAAAGTTGATAAAAATGTTCGACAAAAGCTGAATTATACATTGCTTGATAAGATGGTTGGTTCATTTCCTCAACATAATGACGACATCAAGAACATTCCAGTAAATGTACTTTTCTAGGGGACAGCTGCAAGGACAAGGAGGCAGAGAGAGGAGATCTGAGCGAATTCTGGTCCAGTTCCCCACGCTGGCACAGACAAGCTTGCAGCCCAGCAGCCTAAATTATGCATGCCCTCTTTCTCTCCCACCCAGTCTCTCTCTGTCACGCACACACACACACACACACACAAAGTTTGAGAGAGGAACTCCAACTGTGTGAGGGTGAAGGGACAAAGAAAACAAGGCGAATTGCGGGACGGACGATA
Source organism: Coreoperca whiteheadi (assembly GCA_011952105.1). NCBI lineage: Eukaryota > Metazoa > Chordata > Actinopteri > Centrarchiformes > Sinipercidae > Coreoperca > Coreoperca whiteheadi. The sequence goes on from CM022484.1 coordinate 18,363,324, forward strand.
AAAAATGCCAAGAGAAAAGATGGAAAGGAGTGCGGTGCTTGATTAAACACGTCGCTCTAGAACATTAGCACGTGAAAACAACATTGTCATGCAACATTAGCATTACATCAGCAATATGAAAAGCTGTCAACTAAATTATGAAAAGCAGCAATTGGCAACAACATAAAGGGTTTCAAATCAGAGGATATTGGCAAAAGTGAGGCCTATTTTTTGAGTCACTGGGATTGGTCAACATAATCAATCCTCAGCAGTTTGACGGTGATTACTATGTGCAATGACACTGCAAAATTCACAGTCATTAGCAGGTTGACTTGGAAATCAATGTCAGCGTTTCTTGCTTGACAAAGTGAATATTAGCCCTTATGTTTGACACCATCATTTTGACTCCAAATGGAGAGAATATTAATACCCAGAACGGAACACAGGACACTCTCCAAAAGGTCAACTCTATCCTCTGCATGTGTGTTTCTGGATGTCATCCTACTGGCCACTTTTTTTTCAAATCTAACGTCAAGTCACAAGTCATTAACTTCCAAGTCGAGCCTCAATTCATTTATTTTCGGTCAAGTCAAGTTGCAAGTCATCAAAACAGTGACTCGAGTCGACTCGAGTCCAAGTCACATTGACTCAAATCCCGATCTCTGAATCTGGCTTTCTGATCTGTTCTGTTCACCTGTAATAGGACAGTAAAGGGGTTTCAGTGAGGAGACACACCCTTTTTCAGCACCACGGCTGGGCAGCTACGGTCAGCAATGGTTGGCTAAGTGCCTTGCTCTAATTGCACTCTGAGGATTCCTGGTCACTTTTACGTTATTATTCATTATGCAGTCTACTTCCTGGCGTTCCTTTCTCTGTGTCTTATACAACATACACAAATGTGTTTCTGTGCGTGTCAATCTGTGTATTAGAGTGTGTATACATGCTGTATTGTATGTGACCATGGCAACACCTTTCCCACAATGCTTCTTTCATCTGGACAAGATCCCCTGACTCTTGGAGACAAAACAATAAACATGCAGTATGTTGTACATACAGTAACGACTGTGTTAAACGAACATGGCTGCCCATTTTGAATAGTGTGTAAACCTGTGTGTGTAGTACAGTATATAATAATGTGTTCGGGGTGAAGGGGAAATGCCATTTTACCAGCTGGTTTTCTGTCAGTGACTGCTCTTCCCCCGCTGTTAAAGCCCACAGTGACACAGCTAGGAACCAATATGACAAAATACCGCACAGCAGGGGGTGGACTGATGAGGAGGTTCGGCACTACATTCAAATAAGCTTTCCTGCTGACTGAACAGGCTGGATTCTAATGTCTCTCCTAAATCTTCAAAGCATCTCAAAAATAATTTCTCGTCTACATCTCTAGTGACATGCTCCTGCAGCAAGGCAACTTTCACTACTGGAAGAGGAAACATGCGGAATACCATTTAGCCCAGTTTTACCGAAATAATTATTTATTAACACACTGTTTTGAGGTGGCACTTAACACTAAATATGTTTTCATACAAAATAAGGACAGCAACATACAGTAAAACCAAGACTAAAGACAGAGGCAGACTTAAAATAAAACATTGTCTATAAAACTGTCCACAAAACTACAAATAATTGTCTTTTTCCCTCTTGTATTTTCCTTTAATCAGAGAACAATAGTGAGATTGCAATATGCTTAACTAATTTAGAGAGAATTGATTATATTGCAACCAGCAGACAATAATAACTGCATTAAATCTATAATTCAATCTTCCTATGTTCATTACATTCTTACACATTTAAATAGTGACTTGACACCAGGCTGAAAATCTGTGGTTAAAGGTTTTTAGGCCTGTTTCACCTCTGATTAGTTTCAGGCCTGTTGCACCTGTAATCACACCCAACAGTGATGTCACAGTGTCCTGGAGTACACTTGTACATCACTGCAGCAAGATGAGAAATTAAACCACTGGAAGTCAGCAAAAACAAGACTGTCAGACGCTGTTAATGTGTTACTCTTAAAATCTGCTATTTGTTAAATACGTCTGTGATTATAGCATCAAAGCATTCAATATACTCCGCATGCTTTGCCGCCTACAGCAGAATCTTTTTTGATGCAACCACTTGGCGTCGTCAAAGTCAGAAATTTTCACATGGGAGCTTTGATAGTAACAGTCCACAATTAATCAGTTAAAATTCACAGTAATTTGGCAAATATAAAAACCACCAAGCCACATTTCGCTTGAGTAAAATGTTTCATTTTTAACACATTTTTCTTAGGAGTTCATGAGAGATCAGATACATGACCAATAATAAAGGAAAGGAAAACATAAAAAGCAATCATACTTTGGACAAAAGTCCAGTTGCCAAATATTTTTCTATTTTTTATAATTACTGATAGCATTTTTCGTAAAAATACTGAAAAGCTACATTATAGTCTCAACAGGCTGTGTACCACGTATGGGAAGTGTTCATCTTAAAAGAGAAAATTTTTCTATTTAAGACAAAAAGTGTTTCAAAATGTTCACAAGAAGTCTCCTTTCCTCTTATATTTAAATGCCAGAGGGAAACATATGCATGAGTGCACTGAGTGGCCTAAAAACAGCATCAGAGGTTGTGTGAAGTGACCTCTCCTGATGATATGCAAACAGATGTTGCTGGTTGGACAGCATCCATCTGGCGAGAGGAGAGGACAGGAGACCTTTGACCTTTAACCAACACCTTTATTAAATCAAGTTCTCCTTTTGAAATGATATAAAAGTCAACAAAACCAAAAGTCTTTCAGCTGACAACACACCCACCCTTAATAAGACAGTGCCCTCCGAGTACAACATCCAAATCCATGAACAAAATCTTTCCCCAAAACCAAAGGCTTCAAACACCTTAAACAAGTAACAGTGATCGATTCTGTCCAAAGCCTTTTCTTGATCAATAAAAACCAACCCACTTCTGCTTCCTGGAATTTTGAGTCAATAATGTCCCGGATAAAAAACAAGTTGTCCATTATCGTGCGTTCTGGTACGCAATATGTTTGACTGGTACGCACCACCATGTCCACACACTCCTTCAGTCTATTTGCGAGAGACATTTCGCAAAGATTTTTTACTCTGTGTACAACAATGAGACTGGTCTCCAGTTCTTCAGCAAGCCAAGATCTCCTTTTTTTGGCAGCAGCGCCAAAACTGCCCTCGTACTGCTCATCGGCAGAACCCCAGTATCTAAACAACACTTAAAAACGTCAAACAAGTCTTGTCCCAGGAGCGACCAAAAATCCTTGTAAAAGGAAGCCCATCAATTCCAGAGGACCTTCAATGGCTGAGTTGCTGAACCGCTGTGGACATCTCTGCAAAGGTAATAGAAGTCTCCAGTGAGGCCGCCCGTGCGTCATCCAGCCGAGGTAGGCCCTCCAGTAACTCCGTACAGCTAGAGTTGCAGGGACTGACATCGAACAGGTCATCAAAAAATGTATAGCCAGTCTGCGCATCTCAGACGGAGCAGTTATCACTTTTCCGCTTGGACCCTTTAAATGTACCATCTGATTATATTCCCGAACCCTTCTATCCAATTTTTAAAAATAACGAGTTGGAGCATCTATCTCCTTGATAGTCGCGATACGAGTTCTTAGCAGAGCACCATTCGCCCTTTCCTGTAAAAACCTACCTAGTGCCTTCCTGCTACCCTCCCACAGTTTCCTGTTGCCATTAGTCCCATCAAGCATTCCCTCCTCTAACCTCCTAATCTCCCTCTGTAATTCCTCAACACAAGCCCTCTCTATGGCTACCGTATGTGCCATATATTGTTGGCAAAAAATTCTAATTTGAGTCTTCCCTATTTCCCACCACTGATTTATGCTCTGGAAATCTGGCTTCCTCAGCCTCCATTGGCTCCAGAAGTAAGCAAAGGAGGTGCAAAAAGCTTTATCAAAAAGAAGTCTGGTATTAAAGGGCCAGTAGAGACAACGCTGGGGGAGGGGCCACTACAGAAAAATCTATTGTCATAAGGTGATGGTCTGAGAACCCAACCAGCGAAATGGTAGCTTATTATTTGAGTTTGATTGGTATAGATTCTGTCTCACCTCGCTGCCATCACCCTGCCTTCCGTGACCTTCACCCACATATACTGCCTGATTTCTAGATGAAGCTTCCTCCATACATCTATAAGGTCATTTTCTGCGATTACGCTGGACAGAAATGAGGCAGATAATGGATGGGACTCTTCTGCATTCCTATTAGCCAGCAGATGTGTGGTGCAATTCCAATCCCCTCCCATCACTATGATGGACTTACTGTCAAATTGTCTCAGTTTTTCCCAGATTTTTTTAAACAAATCTATACGACGAGCGCCTGAGGTATAAGCATAAACATTGATTAACACAAACGGTATGTTTTCACTTCTCGCATGAACTACTTGAGCCCTGCCTTGTTCTATCTCACATGCTGAAACACTTGTTAAGTGAAGGCGCGGCGAAATTAAAACTGCAACACCCGCACTGAGGTTAGTTCCATGACTCAGGAAAATCTGCCCTTCCCAACTTTTCCCCCATTCCACTTCATTATCCCCTGAGCTGTGTGTCGCCTGTAAAAAACAAAACAAAAAACCATCTATGTTCTTATTTTTCCTAAGCTGAGCTACCACTGCCATCCTATCTCTGTCTCTTCCCCCTTTAATATTTAATATTCCCACTCTTAAGCTATCCATCAGGAGTAGAGAGAAAGAAAGGAAAAAGAGGACAGTAGAACCCTTCCCAGAAAAAAACGCCTTCAGTGTTTTCATTGCTTATTATACATGTGGAGAGACTTTTTCCCTCAGTTCTTTCCGTAATTTAGTCAGTAGCTTTTCTGTTTGCTCAGTTGGTCATATCCCGCCAGTTTCCTTATCTTCAGAACAGAGTTGATAAACTTGCCTATATCTGGGAAGAAGTCTGTCACATCCACAGCCTGCCTACCATAGGTTTCATCCAAGAAATAATTTACTTTTTGCAAAGAATATGTCTGCAGATCATCCTGTGACACCGTGTCAGAATACGGTGACAGAGAATCATCATCTACCATCTCTTCCTCTTCAACATTTAGAGCACCCGTACCATCTAATGTTACCGTTGCACTTTGCTTTTCAGTTTCAGTTGTTAGAGTAACAATCCCTTCACTTTCCTGTCTACTATTTTGTTCTTCCCTCACACTCTGTGTCCCGGTACCAACGGAACACTGAGTCAGCTCCCCCCTGTTTTCTCTCAGTAGTTTCATGGCTCGGCGTGTCGGGATGTGAGGTATTAGCCTCAGCCTCCCCTCTGGTTCTCTGCACTGCCTGTGTGCTGGCGCTGGCAGCGCTACTTTCGGCCCGCGACTCACTTGTACCGCTCCCCACAGCTTGCTCCTTACGCGGGCAGGCCGAGCGCTTGTGACCCACACTCGAAGCATTTCATACTGCCAGAACTAGCATGAACAGTTAATGCTTTACTTTAAACGATACCTCCAGCATTTGCGCAGGGTCGCTCATGTACATAAAAACCTGCCTCAGAAGGGACTGAACATGTTGGAGCTTAGCGTCTTTACAGTCAAGACGAACGGTCTTAATCCCGCTAGCAATTTTTCCAAATCTGAGCAGCTCCCTTTCCAGTAAGTCATTGAGAATGAAGGGGGAGACTCCCGATATGGTGACTCGTGTAGACGGTGCAAATAACGGCAAAACTGCCACAAACAGATCGTCTAGTACGAAGCCTTTCTCAACTAATGCATGAAGCAGCCGCTCTTCTCTGAGAAATGCCACTACGGCTTTATTCATCTGCGAACCGTAAGTAATATTAACGTGACCAATCTGGTTGCCTATGGCCAAGAGAACCTGCTCCACAGTGTACTGCGGATCGGACATGACTCTTACCCCATGCCTGATAGACAGGGACGCCATAACTCCGGAAAACAATCCAACTAAGTTTTCTCTCTAAAAAAACAACCCAGTAGAAAAGAACTCGTCTTGCCTTTGTTATGAAACTCAAAAGAAAAAGATTGAATGTGCATAACAGGAGATAGTAGAAGTCCAAACGTTCCAAACTCACTCGGCAGCTCCACGCACTCGGCACCCGCTCACACACTCGAAAACTCCCAGCATGCAGTGAGAGAGGAGAGGAGACGAGCGGAGAGATATATAGCTCCTACCTGAATTAAATCAAAGTAGCCCAAATGTTGATATTGCCAGATACTATATTGTGCTTGTTAGTTTGCTAAGTACAACCCACAAAGTAAAACATCTGGGTTACTTTCACAGATTCATTTTATTTTATTTTTTTAAATAATCTATGTCTTGATTCTGAGTGTCTGCTCCTCTATCTAATGATAACCTCTCAAGAGTGATTTCAATACAAGCAGAGTTCCCACCTGCTTCTGTTCTGGTTTCAATACTCAATTCACAAACCAAAACAAGGGGAAACAATATCTGTCACTATGAGTGACAGGATTGCCTTCAAAGGCACAGCTCAATATGGAAGATATAGCCAACAATTCTTCATTATTATCCTCGTGCTCATGAATAGAGGCCTCTTTGTTGAAATCCATGGGTGGCACTAATGCTTTATCACAGGGAATGAAAAGAATAAGAGCAGCGATGCTATGGAATGAGATGGAGCCTTCTCAAATCAGCTCTTTATGCTAATGCTGCCGGTGGATCGTGTTCCTAATTAGGTCCAAATGAACAATTAGCTGATTGGGTTGAAGCCGCAAAAAGAGCTGTCAATCAGAAGATAAGAGAGCAGTGGGGAGGAGAGAAGAAGGAAGGGCAGCTGAGAAGAGAGAGGAAACAGAATGGGATTACTGGCAAAAAACTTGTAGACAGTCCAACAAGATTGAGACATACAAGGGATTTCGGGGAAATGCACAAGTGAGAAAGTACCAAGGAGTGTGCGTGTTTGCATGTTGCAAGCATTGCTGTGTTCACATTTTTGTGTGTGAGTGCATGCATTTGTGTGTCCGCGCACAAATACACAGTCTGCCCATTATGCAATTGGAGTAAGTGCAAATGGTCCATTACAGTCCATTTAGGTTTCAAACAGTGAGACAGCACTTGGCACTTCATTTAGCCACACAAGCGTGTAACAGCACCCGGCTCACAGTCCCAAAGCAGTGGCAAAAAAAAGAAAGAGAAAACACCCTCTTCCTGAGAGTTTCAAAGTGCTCGCTGACTGACAGTGCTGCTGAGAACGTGGTTTTGTGTGTGGGGAGACTCGAAAACGGGAATTCTCCGCTAGACGTTAGCGACAGAGCGAGTAAAAAATATGCCAGGACACGTGGTGTTAGTACACACATGCATTTCAAAGCCGGCTCTCGCACACGCACCCATTCTAACAAGCTTGCCTGTCATGCAAATTGATCACACTTAGCACACGACTGTAACATGCATCAGTATACAAACACGAACGCTTGCCTGTCATGCTGTAGGTCATCTTCCTAAACATATACAGTAGCTGCAGCCAAGACATCTTAATCTGGCATATGCAAAGTGCATAATGCCCTGTGAATCAATAGCATATTGATCGGTGTTCTTTTTCATTGGCTTATAAATGAGCATGACAAAGGCTGTGAATCAAGAACAACAACCTGGGAGGCACAAACACTGTTTTTAAATGTCTGAATACAATTGTGCATGTGGATATGGTTTTAGCAAAGGCTTTATTGTAGTGAGGGTTCAAACTTTGTAAACATGTACTTTATATAACCTTCTTGCGACTACTGTTTCTCTGCCTCTTCAGGAGTTGTTAATGTTTGCTGTCAGTCAGGATGTAGTTTTGTGACTTCATTTTCACAAAGTTTACCACACTTCAAACTAAAAAACAATAGCTTTAACATAGCCACATATGCGTACATTATGCTGACATACTCAGCAGTAAAGTGTTTAATCATCTTCCTGTAAAACCAAACATGTCTGCATCACATTCTAATAATAACTCAGTTGTTTGACAAATAACTCAGAAGATATCACATTTTTCCTCTCGTTTTTAACTCTTGTTTAGTTCAGGTACAGTAAACCTGTGTGGTTCTGGCTTTTTAGCTGCTAAATGCCACTATGTTCACCAGCTAGGTAGTGTACAGTGGAATTGTAGAGCTTTTTCATTCAAAACAGCTGTCTGCAGTGGCTGATGCTATGAGAGCAGTGAGAGTGAACCAAAACAGTGAAGCTGTGGGCTGGAAAATCAAAACAATGAGCGGAAAAACGCTATAAAGCCCTGCAGAGCTGAGGGGAAATGCAAAATCTGGTGATAATCCTCTGCGGGTTTCTCACTGAGAGATACAGGTAGTAATCAAACTGTAAGATCCATTTTTAGTGTAGAAATATTTATTACGGCTGCTTCGAGGTAGGCAAAGGCCTAAACCTAAATCTGGTGTTTGATGTTCAAAACATTTCAATCGAGTAGGAGAAAAGTCTAAAAATGTCTTTTAAATGTCAAAAACTTTGAGTAAAGGTATTGTCTTCAGTGTGAATGAAGATTTTGATTTCTCTGCAAAAGCTATGTAGTACTACCTACAACAACAACCTCAACATCCAACTAATCAATGTATCACAGTTTAAGGCAGCCTTTGCAGGTAACGTCCTTTACATCATTTGCGGTGCAAGAAGTCGTCTAGCGTAGCAAGTGTTGGCTTCTTGGATAATCCTCTCATTGGCTCAAGCTATTCATTGGCCGGCTTTTTATCCCACTGCTCTGAGCTGTGTGTTACCTCTTTTGAAATCCAGAATTTTTTCACCTCAAAACTTTGGACTTTCCGTAACACCTAAAAAACACAGTTACAAGGGCAGCAGGAACAGAGAAATACAAGGAATAAAATTGAGCCCCCCCCCAAAGTCGCACTCACTCCCTTTCTCTCCCATGACGATCTCCCCCTCTGTGAGTCTAATGAAGGCAGAGTGAGTAGGCGAGCATTCACGCCATGCCTGGTTGCACACGGTCAACCCTCCTGAGCAACATACGTACACAAGCACATGTAGTTAGACACACATACGAGCCCACACGACGCTCATGGCACGGGCGAGCGCCGAAACACAATACAAGATTACACACAAGGGCACACACACACACACACACACACACACACACATCATAGTGTGAGCCCTGCGTACTTGACTTCAGGTCAGACCATCTGTCAGTCTCTCTCTCTCTCCACCTTTCACTGTCCGTCTCTCACATGCAAACGTACACTTTTCCATCTGATTCCCTCACACTGAGGGATCATTATCTCTGGCATACTGCAGACACTGAGCCATGATGGGGTTATTACTGAGACAGGGACCGGCACGCTCAGCATGTCACTTCTCATTAAAGGACTACAACTCCCATCTCTCAATGTGTGTTCGTCGACTTACCCTCCTTTGATGTAGTCCAGGAAGGTGACTTCAATGTCCACCAGGAATGACAGCAGCGTTACCTTTAAGTGAAAGGGCCACAATCAGCTTTGCGTCAATGATAAAGAGTGTTGCCTCTGATGGGACAAATACAGTTTCTTATTCTTTCTGACACAATAAATAACATGACTGATTCAATTAGAAAGTGAAACACTAAGCATTATGAAACATCCAGAAAAGAATGATGCATCAGATTTGATGGATATTTCCTCACCGTTCCAGAGTTGAGGTATTTTTTCTTCTTTCCTTTCTTCTTTGGATTTATCACCTGAAGAAGACAGGATTCTCTCTTGTGATTTCAACATCTATTCATTCATTCATTCTTCAATCATTTGTGTCATATAAGGTTGGGTTTTCTGAACCTGCAACAACAAGTCACACTGCCACCACTTGGAAGCAGTGGAAACAAGTGGAAAGCACAAAACTGATATATTATCACCTTTTAAGTAGATATGGAGGATTTGTTAGCAAACAGTTGCATATTTACACATCCAGCAGATAGGGAGGTACAATTAGCATTCATTAGCATTCACTTGTTCTAGTCACTGATGAATTTAAGTACAATATTCGCTCTCCTTTTAGCATGGATTTGGTCTTCACCAACTCTTGAGGGAAATATCTGGCTCTTTATACACACACACATATATATATATATATATATATATATA
>CM022484.1:18373376-18451342 GCA_011952105.1 Coreoperca whiteheadi
TACATGAATCACGAGGAAGAACTGCACATAAAATCTTATATATGTGAAGTCATATGCAGCACAGTTTGTACACCTCCCTCTCACCCTCCACTCTTAAAATACTCCCCCTACACCAGCAACCACCATGAATATGCCTTTGAGCAATGCACTTAAAGCCCCAAGTATCGAGAGGAGCAGCTAAATCCAGAGGTGGTTTATGGCTCTAACCTGGGTGGTGTGACTTCATGAATATGTAACAGGACTCAAAGTGCGTGCACAGTCAACTTTTCTTGGAAAAATAAGATTCCCATGCATATAAAACAGCTTTCCTTATTGGTTTGAGACCCCGTTGTTGTTGCCAACAGATTAGAAAAGATACACTTTCAGCCGCGGGCCTCAATTCATTTCATCTCTCGCGTTGCGACCCACGCTCATTAAAACATACAATTGCTCCTGTGATGTGGGAATTAGCCAGTAAACAGACCTCAAACTCCTTTTGAATCCCAAACACTGCATCAGAGCCTTTAAATCAGAGGTTTATGGTCTAATTAAACTGGGCCAAGGTTAAACAGAAAGAGAGGAGCTCAGGGAAACAACATATAAATGTGTGGATTTATGCATTTCTCCTTGGTTCACATTGCAATAGGTACACACAAGGACACGTTTGCCTCTGGGGTGAGGTCCAAGGATTGAAACGTGGTTGTAACGCAAATACACACACACACACACACACACACTGAGGGCCTTTAGCAATGCAAAGCCATCCTCTCTCTAACTGCCAGCTTTAACTTGAGGAAAAACCAGGGTCAAGAAACAGGCCAGAACTCACAAAATGACTTTGTGTGTGTGTGTGTGTGTTTCTATCACTTTGCTGTTCCTCACATACTCGCCAATGTGCCTCTGTGTGCACCTTTGTGTGTGCACATCTGAGCGCTATTAGGCAAACAGCAGCTGTTTAAAATGACAGTCCCCTGTGTGCTCTGCTCTCTGTGTGGTACTCTGTTAATCAAGAAGTGTTGACTCTTCCTGGGAGAAGATAAGCCAGTGATCCATCATAACTGTCTGTCTGTGTGTGTGTGTGTGTGTGTGTGTGTGTGTGTGCATGAGGAAAGGTGAGGGAGAGAGAAGATGTACAGTACAGTAGGATAAACATGGCCCCTGTGCCATGTCGTTTTCAAAATTCTATATACTTTTTTGAAACCTTATCTTCTTCAGTGGATTGTAAGATTTTTGTTGGCATTAACAAGTCTTATGAGAGCACCTATCATCTTAATCACTGATTATTCTCCACAGAGATTAGAGAATAGGCGGGGTAAATAAATCATACTATATATTGGAAATAAATGGTTTTCCATGATTTTTCACTCTCCTGCCTTGCATAGGGCAGTCACAAACAAGCTCTCTTTAGCTGAGCAAAAGTATTAGAATTTTCAACATGTTTTAGTTATCTATTTACTTTTTCCATTGTTGAATTGAACGCAGTAACACACATGTACATGCAAAGCTCACACACACACACACACACACACACACACAAATTCACCTCATAGACGTTGAACTGGCTCTGCCCTCTGGACAGTTCTCTGTAGCTGGTGCTGAACTCTCCGATAAAGTCATGGCTACAGAGAGAAGCAAGGAAGACACAGAACAAGAGTAAAAGAAATATATTTTAAAAAAACTAGTAGTGTTTGACAATATATTCCATTTAAGTATTTAAGACAGCACATAAAGCACAGACGACAATGTAGTGACAATCCCAACATGTGAGGGAAAAACTCAAAACACAACAGTGTCAAACTCAGAGAAAATGTTGGCATTCTGTAATGTAACAAAATCTTGTCATGCGTGAGTTTTTGCTTCAGGTCCCAGAAAAGACAACTTATGTAACTTAAAATGACATGGAGACGGTGACGAAGTTAGCAGTCAGTGAGTATGAAAGCAACTCAAACATGAAAACAGAAGACACCAATACATGGACAATGGTTAAGACTGACACTAAATCTCAGCTCAACCGAACAGCTTGTTACAAATTGTTAGCATTTCTCAGTCCCATTGAAAAACATTACACGAAAATGTCACTGTGTTCCCTATATTAGACTGAGAGTGACACTGAATAGATTGCAAAGTATAAAGAACAGAGAAATAACTCCCTGTTCAACTACAGCTTGTCAAATTTCACTCCTCTTTCTTTCTGCCTGACTGTCAGCAGCCAGAATCCAGACTCATCATTAAGCAGTCAATCTGTGACAATCCTGCACCCAGCTTCCTTACCTACTGGAAACATGCACTAGTGTTAATTATGTGCGACTTGGATTAGATTAGCCGTGCACAGGAAGCTAACATGTGTTGAATGTTAATGTAATCAAGATAAGATAAGTGTATAAGGAAGTGTGAGGTTATCATTTCCTATCATTTATATCTGTATAACATGCTGATAACCAAACTCAATAACACCATAAACATTGCATTAACAAACACAACAGGTGCAGAGAACTATAAAGTGTCTGTCATTGGACTTGTTATGTTATGTTTTAATACTTGTTTTGTTTTTTTCTAACTAAGTGGGTGTTCAGACAAATAAAATGCCTGCTTTAAAAAAAAAATGGAAGGGCAGTTGCTACAGGTACAGGGACAATGAAAATCTAATGCAGGAAGTCCAGCTGCAGTAATAGATCCACGAGTCGGAAGACTCATCGGGTGCACAACGCTGCGCAGAGGTTTATAATATAATGAGGAAAGATTGAACTGTTCTGGAAAGTTATCATTGTGTCAGTCATTTTTTCTTTTTCGCAGCGATCACGAGGTAAACTGTAGAAATTCACGTCACAAAGTTATCTGCCATGAATGTGCACTTGCACGTATTTGATTGGCCAGTGCAGCCAGATGATGTCACATTGATTTCCAGCAAAACGTTACGACACTGTGTTTTTCTGCCGCAGCCCTCTGCATTGGCAACCACCCTGCATCAATACAGTAGGGGCGGGTGGGTCGATACTTAAGTATTGATACCACCGATACTAAGTCTTGTTTGAAGCATTGATACTGGCGTCAACAGGATCGTTACCAAAAAAAAAAAAAAGGTCTCATGTTAGGCTTTGGACACATGAACTCTCAGTGTATACGCTCTTTCTCTGCTGCTGTTACTTAGTTTAGACAGCTCACACAATAAATATATTTGTCATACATGTGATGAAGAAATTAATACAGAATAGTAAATCGCTCAATGGTTATGAAAATGTATTCAGAAGAAGCCTTCATAAATCATGACAAAAGGCTCTACCCCACATTATAGCATATCAGCTGCTCTTAATAATAAAACTTATGGGAATCAGATCAGTCGTAGTGTAGCTATTAATTAATTGAGCCTGGAAAATATTATGATATGTGTTTGCAGGCTGCAATTTTAAAGGGTTGTATGATAGTAAAATGACATAAATAACAACATAAGTGGGCAAATAAAAATGAGGAATTACCTGCCATCTCGGTCCCAGTCGTACACCTCCACCTTGATTGTTCTGTTGGGAGAGGCACAAGATGAGGATCAGATTTGTAAAACACGGATTTGTTTCCTTTTTCTGAATTATGAGTCCACTGATGTTTCTCCTGATACGTATATGTTTCTTGAGGCATCTTAATGCTTAGTTGCACCATGCAACATATTCAAAAGGTGACAGATGATGTTGCTGGACGTTTACAATAAAAGAAAAAGCTAATTTGGCTAAGGTTTTCTCCAGAGTACAACTAATCTGACTTACAGTAATCATATTCAAAGTGCTAAAAGGATATCTTATATACTTGTGAAATTAGAACATATACGTAGATGTTGTGTCTAACGCTTCTTTTGCCATTGTTGTGAAGGATCCATTCTGCAGCTTATCTTTATTCCAACACACTGTCTGCCTGTCACTGCATTTGCCTCCGGTAATGTGCTCTCCCCTCATCTCCAAATACATCTATTTCTGCAGCCCATTTTAGCATACAAGGAAATGGGGAAAAAAACAGAATAGTCTGCAAGAGGCAGATATGCTGCGTTATCACTCTATCTACCAATGTCTTCCGCAGAAGGGTCATTTCTCTCTGACAAAAGCAGGAGAGCGATACATAGAAAAGGAGAGGGGTGAGGCAAAAGGATAATAGAACACAGCCCGAATTAAAACAGACAGAGCAAAAGGCACTCTGCTGGGGAGAATGATGGAGGGAGCAAGCAAGGGGAAGAGAAGATGGTGTGAAAACGACTCAAAACGGAAAGAAAAAAATATGCTCAGAGTGACAAAATGATGTATACTAGTACTCTCTCAGTCGATTAGGTTTGTCTCTTTGACAGTAGGAAGTAGGCACGGATCAAATTTGGAAGAGTCTCAGGTATTACTGTGTAAAAGTTTGTGACCAGCCAATGGCACTTGACAATAGTATTTCATGAATTTGGTATGACTTTCTTCCGAACTTAGGAAGAGAAATACAAAGCATCATTAATGGGCCTCAGAGCTCCGTAGAGAGCCAGATGCACATTAGAGGAAAGGAGGCAATAAAGGTAAAGGAATGGAATGGCTGCTGGGATAACTGTGAGAAACCGGTACGTGCAGAGCTGTCTCCATAAATGTGTGTGTGTATTTGCATGTGTTTATGGCCGTGCGTCTTATTAAATCAGTGCTATGCCACATCTCAGTAGGAAATACCCCGTCACTCTTAACTTTGGCGATGTGACAGGAAATTGACAATGATTTCACTTGTTAATCTTATGGTCTTCCCAGCATATGTGCGAGTGTGTGCGTGTGTGTGTGTGTGTGTGTCAGTGAGTGAGTGAACACAGGCCCATCAGAGCACCTATGAGCAGAAAGACACAGTTCTCTATTGTTTGCCAGCTTGAGCTCCTCCTTATCTGTTCTCCCAGGCTGCAGAGGGACCCGACTCAATGTGTGAGTGTGTGTGTGTGTGTGTGTGTCCGCGCTGTATGTGCAGTCCACTGTGAGTTTCCTGAGTCCCTCATCGATAAGGCATGGTGTGAGTCAACTCCCCTAATAAGCTTATTGGACCAAACTTCAGATCAATGCTGCTGTCTGCTAGCTACACTAAGCTAATCCCTATTATCTGTTTCTTTGCGCCTTTTCCACTACGCAGCTGCTATCGACACAGGAGAGAGAAAGCTTTATTTCCCTTTATTTTTTGCTGAATTTTCTGTCGTAAAAAGAACCATGTTATTTGGTACTAATTAAAGGGGAACGCAGAGACAGTGTTCAGTTGGTACACTCTGCATGAATTAATTCCAATTAATAGCGCCGTGACTCCTGTTCATCTCCAAAATCAATAACAGCTCCACTGAGAGCTCCTGCATCCCTGGCAGTCCCAGGATCAGCGCAATGGACAGCAGGAGGCCGCTGATCTACTGATCGTCTTTATATGGGGTGTTCATGTTCACTGCTGAACATGGCATTATTCTAGACACAAGATGTTTCATAGAGCAGAATTATAAATTCCTGCCTCCGGTCAAGTACATATTGCTTCCAGTTTTATAAATAATTGCTAGTTCCTTAGCTCCTCTTAACACAGTTTCATCTGATGTTCATTTTTTCGGCTTTCTAAAAGACCCACAAAACAGCCACACAATCACGCACCATATTCATACTCAGGTGGCGAAAGAGCAATTACAATGATAGACCTATTTAAGCAAATAGAGAGACTGTGTGTGTCCAAAATAAATGCAGAGAAATGTAAGTGAGAGCTGACTTGCCTTAGAATACGTTGCCTTTTGGCTCTTTGTTCATGTCAGAGTCATATGGCAAGAGAATTAAAACAGTCTGCTCCTTCTCTCTGTAAACTAGTGAACTAAATATAAACTAGACAACCAGAAAATAATGTTACTTTTCTGCCAAAAAGCCTGTGAATAATACCCCAACTCACACATGTATGCTGCACCCCCATCATCTAGATAAGACTGCAGTTACAGGCTTCATTCAGCAGTGGAACCATTTTGCTGCTGTGTAGAAGAAGACGAAATCGCACCTCCATTGAAATGTAGTATGAAGTATTGACTCAGATTAAATAACCCTTATAGAAAACAAGGCTGTCGAACAATTTCCCAAAGGAAAACAAAATAGCTAAATCATACATCCACACTTTGTTTTCCAGGAAATATAACACAACAATAACAAATTTCTTTCTGCCAAATCATCTTTTCCGTCCTGCTGAAACTGCCAAATACAATAATATTTCTACTTGGTAGCTGAAAACAGCTTCATCCAGTTTTCATTCAAGCGGTGTCATTTATGGAATGCTATTTCCCATAGTGCTTTTCAAAATATAGTGCATGCATTTTTCATGTGGGTGTGCCTCAGACACTCGCAGTAATACACCACTGTCAAAACCATTTATTTAATTACTCGCCCCAACGCACGGTAAACAATAAAAGGCCGCATATGTAAGTGTGTTTGGATGCACACAGTGTCTAGGCTCATTATTCATATTCCAGCCAGCCTAAACAGACTCTGTGCAGACCAAGGTGAAAATGAGTAAGTATAAGCTGTTTACGTGTTCCAGCATCTCCTTTCACATTGCAGATATTTGTGTTTCTCATACTGAAAGTTTAATTTGTTACTCAGACAAATACGGCCTTTATGACTCGAGAAGAAGTACTGAAGTTGGATGCAACACGCTTCTGTGCCTAATTAACTCTTCCTCATCGTATTGCTGTGTGTGTCTTTCCAATAGATGCCCTTGGTGAGCCGCGGCAGCCTGAAGAAGCCATGAGACACAGTGGGGGTTGCCCGTATTGGCTTTCATGACATTTTCATTATGTTTGATACAGAAAAGAACTCCCTGATGATTCCGATGGTTGTCTTGGTTGTTGTATTCTCTTTAAATTGCCATAATAACTAGTATCTACGAAAGAAAACAGACATACCTGTCATAATCGCCATTGCAAAGAGCCCGAACAGGGATCTTAAAGGCCTGCCACACTGGGTTCAATGTATTCTTCACCACCTCTGTCTTGTGGCAGATGGTAAACCTGCAGAGAGAGACGAGGACAGGCAGAGAGAGTGAGACAGGGACAAAGAGAGGAGGGAGAGAAAAGGAGAATTCATAAGGACTTAGGAAAAGACAACCGCGGCGCGGAGAGAATCCAGCTGTACTTACACCGGGCGACGGCGGACAGTTTGAAATAAAGATAAAACATTTTTTTAGAGCGGGTCTGCTGTGGTGAAACTTTGTTTCCCTCTTTATGGAACATTATGAACATAAAGACATTCAGCTGGTAGAGATGGAATGGACATTCTTGCACAATTCAAGATTCCAATGTGTGAAAGAAAATTTGATATCAGTCAAGGAAAATAAAAAATAACGTGTAGAAACAAACAAATAAATAAACAATAAAATCCATAAAAGTCATTATACCTTAATCAGGGGCCTCAATAAAGAATTCTTTATAAATAACAGTGCATGTTCACTGTTCTTGTTTGTCATAAGGGTTAATGTATCTATGTACAAATTGAATTCAACCAGAAACATATTAAAGCATCGGAAGGACTTAGAGAATCTTGCCTTATGTGTAACTGTTTCCGGCTCAGTGCCACAAAATGTCAATACACCTGGAAATGCCGTGGTGAAACTGCAATATTCGTTCACATTGTCGGTCACGTTGGTAGTTTGTTTTTGTGACCAGCTGAATGTTGCGTCGCTTTAAATGTTGGTGCTGCATGGAATTGTGGGAAGGCATTGTAGCCTTTCCTTTCGTAAAGGATGCTCCAGTGTACCCTAGGCTAGAGGACATAAGAAGCATTGAAGCACCTTTCCTTTAGCATTTAGAGTATTTGGCCAGTTCTTATCAACGCCGCCACTTAGACGCTTCAGGGCCATTTCACTAAGAAAAAAGACTATTTGACTGCAAATGGTAAATGGACTGTACTTGTATAGCACCTTTCTAGTCTTCTGACCACTCAAAGCGCTTTCACACTACATATCACATTCACGGCAGGTGCTAACTGCCCATCAATACAAAGGAACCGATTTTTTCACAGACACTGAGGGCACAGCCCTCGAGAGCAATTTGGGGTTCAGGACACTTCGCCATGTGGACTGGGGGAAGCTGGCATCGAACCGCCGGCCTTCCGATTGGTGGACGCCCCACTCTGCCACAGCCGCCCCACAACTTGAGGTTTAAAGAATATGTAGTTGAGAAATACACATGA
The DNA here is from genome assembly GCA_011952105.1 of Coreoperca whiteheadi. Lineage (NCBI taxonomy): Eukaryota > Metazoa > Chordata > Actinopteri > Centrarchiformes > Sinipercidae > Coreoperca > Coreoperca whiteheadi. The sequence continues at coordinate 18,381,539 of CM022484.1, forward strand.
GGGGGGATAAAATAGAAAATACAATTATAGAGCCTTCCCACTAGCTTTCTGATAGTAAAAGTGGAGGGCTGTGGAAGCTAGACTGCTGCCCTGACACACACGTGCACAAAAATACACACATACGCACAAACTGCAAAGAGGTAATTTCATCAGTCCCTTGGCTAACAGGTGGACTTGGTATCTTCCGCCCTCAGAGCACAAGGTCTTATCGGACTTGTCACACACTGCTGGATGGAAAAGAAAAAGGGCTGGATCGAACACTCACACTCACACACACACACAAAATCTATGCGAATATAGCACAGCACGCACTTGTCCACAAACGCACACTCACATCTGTGCACACGCCATGACACATGACATTTCCACATGTAATTCACACACATGATTAAACAGTCAGCATGGCTTTTCATCTGAGGCAAATCAATGAACCCAATTTCCTTTGGATGCAGGGGAGGATTAAACCAAACATGAAAGGGGAGAAAGAAAGATGGAGGGGAGGGGGGAACTCACGTGCCATCCTCGTTGCTCCTGTAGAAGACCAGGAAGGGGTCGGACTTGCCAAAGAAATCCTTTTTGTCTAGCTTGTTCCCACAGAACTGCATCATCACTGATTCCTAATGACAAAAAAAGACAGAGAGAAAACATAATTAAAATGCACACTCATGCGATCCATCTCAATATTTTATATCCAATTTAGGAGAAACATCCACTTTTGGATACTTGGATATATGCATCCATATCACTACATGTAAATGCATAATGTTGTGATAGCGATTTAGTCGATTTATTTTGTATAACCACTTAACTTTAATCAACTTTTAACTAGAACTGTCAACCTCTGCGACAGTTAATCATTTATTTTCTGTATAAACCCAGGGATCGTATAAGCAACATTTTTTATTATTGCCGATAGAATGATTTCTGGGGCTGCTGTTGGTGGGAAAGTTGAGATCTTTGTGTCTTCTCCAGTGGGTTTCTGCGCCTGTGACTGTCGAATGCGGGAGCAGAATAGAAAAAAGTCATTTTTCTTTGATAATGACAGACTGAATCCAAAAGCTCTCTTTTTTTATTATTGTTGACTTAAAATGATGGGGGTTTTTCTGCTATGCTATGGAGCCCCAAAAATGATTAAATGTGTGCTGAGGCAAAACAAATAGGACACCGATGATGAAAGTTAAAACAAAAATAGAGCTGGATAGAGGAGAAAAACAAATTAAGTTTTAATTTATTTTATCAACTGATTGCAGGTAAAGAAAAAAATATAGAAAAAGCTTCTTTACCAACTGAGTGGAGGTAAAAGGAAAAAGAACAGCTATAATATGAAAGCTTTATATTGCTTTTTATACTCTATTTTAACAGTATTATTTATTAATGAATTCAGTTATACTTGTGACTCATCTGGTATCCTTTTACTTCTTTATGTGGGTGTTGGGGCTCCATACCTCTCCACTATAGAGGTCATTTTTATATTTCTTTATATTTTTATAAGTCTAATGTCATAGTGTACGAATTGGAACAGCCATCCCCATAACCAGAACGATGTAACGTTAGTAGATAATGGAAAGAAGCCCCAGGGTCGGGTTTGCATCCAAAAACTGCACACGTTACCGGGTTTGCTCTAAAAAAATGTCACTGCGCTAACTTAGTGCAAGCGCCCACGCTCTGTACTGACACGCCCGCTCTGCGCTCCAGCTTTCAGGTTTCTTTGCCGGTGGCATGGCCATTGGCTTTTCAATGAGTGACGTCCCAATTCTAGCTTGCGTACAGACATCTTCCCCCTCAGTGTCACTTCTATAGTGCCAAACTTTGCACAGATACAAGTCGGTAAAGTCAAGGTCTGACACTTTACGGGACATAAACATAAGAAAAACACATTTATGAGTGGAGGGCTACTTTGAGTCTGTACTTTGCCCTTACACTCAAAATTCGGACGCAAGTTCCCACAGCTATTATGCCTCGAATCCTGTACTACAAACGTGCTGCCCACTTATACAAAGGACAACAGATAGACAGGAGCCCTTTTTAAGCCTTTTGAGAAAGTGTTCATCCATCCTCACCCTGCAGTTGTTCAGCTCCTCGGCTTTCACAATAATGGTCCCGCATTTCTTCCCCGGAATGCCTCTGTACACACAACACAACACACAACATAGCAAAGGGTTAAGAGTCCACAATCACATGGCTAGTGTATTTGGCGTGACCATGTTGTTTACTCTACATCAACCCTTCCTCCTACGTCTCTGCTGGTGTCTGCACTTAAGGTCCAAGGTCAAGCTGACGTTGTGACATAACGGGAAGAGGAACATTAAGCGTGTTGGATAACGACGGGACTACAGTAGTTGCGTGTGCAATCGCAGATGAGGATCTAGCCTGGATGGCAACCTCCTCACAGCAGGATGAGACCCTGCACGTGTGAATTCTTAAAATTCATCCGAAACCATTCCAGTCCCACACTGACCGTGTACGTGCATATGTGTCTGTTTATTGGGTCATTGCTTAGTTTGTGTGCTCAGTTGATGCACCGTGCTGGCGCTGTGGTGTGTTGGCCACAGGATAATCGGAAATAAGTAAAAATCTAAAAATAAAATAAAAAGTCAGGCTCTTTCCCAAGAAACCAACACAATCAGCCTTGTGACATTTTTCAATAATTGCAGTTGATTGCGCGCTGGGAGGTGATGCAGGGAAGATTTCTACAGGTTTCCATAAAACATGTGCTTTTGTTTCATGTTTTAACATCATGGAAAGTTTCACTATTTCACACTGCCTCAAAACATTTCCAAGATACAAAAGGAACACTGTTGAGCATGAGGCATTTATGTTTTGGGCGTGTGGAAAAGTGTGTCCGTTTGTTTGTATGTGGGTGTGTGTATGAGTGGACCTTTCTGTTGCTGGTGAGGGCGGGTGGACATGATGCACGAGTGTGCCGGAGTTGACCGTGGCGGCGCGCTCGCTGTGTAAGCGCAGCGTTGCGGCAGTGGTAAAGGTGGTGATGCATGTGTGTGTACGTGTCAACATCGTGGTCTCGAAGGTGAACTCAGTGACATCGTTTTACAACACCTCCTCCTCCCACACAAACGCACACACACAGACCTGACTAATTTCTAAAACTCTACATGTTTATTTTAGTCCGTTTAAAAGTAGACAAGGGCTGACTGTTCACCTTCTGACATTCACGCTTCCTCATTAGTCCAACTCACACATTTATGCTGCACAGAAAGATACAAAAGCACGTAGCAGTAAACTGTCCAGAGCTCCGCCACAGTCCACACACACAGTCCAGAACCGAATAGGGAGTTAACGGAAGCTATCCATGCGTGGGAGGACGGGCAGGACTACATCATTTGACATAACTTTTGAGAGGTCTTGCAATCTGACAAAGGGGCCTGTCGTCTGATGAGCCCCGCTCTGAGAGACTCACCTGGCGGAAATCGGCTCAGGCAGTCATTTAGACATCCCAGAATTGGGGTCGAGGACCTCTGCGTGAATGTAATTCCAGTCTCCTTTTACTCCAGCACAAGGAACAGGAGGGAAAAAGGGCTTTTGAAATGGCAGACGTATCAAAATGAAATAGATCCTGGAACCGATGCTTTGCATTAAAGAGCGGAGGGCTTTTTTAGCAATACCCTTTTTTCAGATACCTGAAGATGGGAAGAAAAGTTAAAATAGCACCTTTAGGGAGAGAGGAGACCTTTTCTCTTTTTCTTGTATCCTTTTATTCGCAGAGAGCATGGGGAGGTGGAGTCAGAGGATTTGTATGCATCAGGCATTTAAAATGGGTAAAATATTTTCTTCAAGGAAGACTGACTGAGACTAAGTAAGCAGTACTGATATACTGACACTCGCTCCAAGTATTTATTTCATTAAAACATACGTACCACAAGTCCTCACGCTTTTCATCTGACCTAAAATACCATTAATGTCCAGTAGAAATCCCAGTTAATATTCCAACTGAAGGGACTTCCTGCAGTAGAGTATTCACTCTATGCCCTTGGATTATTAATATCCTCTCGTAAATTATTTTACCATCCAGCTGACTGACTGGAAGTACTGAAGTGCTTGAGCAAAATGAAACAACTGACCTCTTCTGTAACACTGAGGGCTTTACCAAGAACGTTTTCAGTACAAACGCTGAATTGAGCAAAAGTTATGCCACAGATACACCAATAGGATCCCAACCAAAAATCTGAGAAAATCTTTTCAATGGCTTGTACCTTATTGTCGCATCCATGTCACACAATATCGAATTCAATCACAAATGAATGGGCTGTGTGCAGGGGTGAATCTGCTCAACCTACCAGCCACGGATACATAAAACTAGTAAAGCTGAAAAGGCAGCAAATCATCCTTTCATTCATCATTCACTCCTCTGACACTTTCTGTAGTTGTGGTGCATTTGCAAATGAAGCCAGCCTGTACGGAAATTAAATCATTCAAAACACAAACTACTTGTGTTCATTCGCCCATAAGTTGCTGCTTAACGTTGTTAATTACAACCTGCTACATCCATGGTATCGCCTTATACTACTTAGCTTGATGGTCGGCTGGCTGCCATGTAATATCCCCAACATGACGAAACTGTTCATGAAGTCAGTCTAACATTTGATCGCGTGGTCGGTTACAGTTGATTAACATATGTAAACTTGCCACCGTAGGAACAGCAGTTACATAACGTTCGAAATCGAGCCACAACTTTACTGTGCGTGTGTGCGCGCGCATGGGCGTGAGTCACAGGTGTGCTCCAGTACGTAAGCAGATAGCACTACACCTACTATGTGTGTGTGTGTGTGTGTGTGTGTGTGTGTGTGTGTATGAGAGAGAGAGACAGAATTTTCCTTAAGAGTTTAAGTATTTAGCTTATGAAATAAAATAGCCCATTGCTTGAATATTGTACATCTTGTTTTGTTATTTTTCACATGCAGTTTGATGAGACTAATTTCATTTGCATTATTTTTTCTTTCAATCATCATATTGTGTTTTAGGCACATAACATTAGTAGGGTGTGTGTGGATTCAAACAATATACTGTGTGCTCAGCTATGGAAGAAGGTTACTTGTGCCAATACATATAACACGTCTATAAAATAATAACAATGATGTCACACATATGCAAATTAAATTAGTCACATCAAGTTACACACTGCTGGTTAGTGGCTGGTTCTAAAAACTGAGTGGCTGGTGGATTTTGGAATCCACCAGCCACAGTGGCAGGTGGACAAAAAAGTTCATTTGCAACCCTGGCTGTGTGAGATGAAGGCCTGAATGAGAAGGATGTGACTGCAAAGCACAACACTGGGAGAAAAAAAAACCCAAGAGTGCTGGGTAAATAGTGGTTAAGAGTATTATTCTGCACATTATGCTGGCAGGGGCAAGTGTCCAATAACATTTCGATATTTGCACTTGACTCTTTACCAGGGCTGGAAGGAACAAAATACATTTACTCTTGTTACTGTAACAAAGGCATTACTGTAACAAAGGCATTCTGTCAGTACTTTGAGTTAGTTTAGTAAAATGTCTTTAAAGTAACAGTACTTGAGTATAGTGTTCTCGGACTCTCTCCATTCCTGCTCTCCACCCACTTCAACTAATTTTGTAATATAATTGAATAGCTCTCTCAGATTTCTGCTATTCACCTTTCAGTAATGACCTCTTTCACATGCTCTCCTCTCCTGCTTATACTCTTTGGTCTGTGGTTCAACCGTGGCAGCATTAAACATTATTAGCAGTGTAAATAGTTTTTGAAAAAGCGCTGTGTGTGTTAAAGTAAAAAAGTGGATACAAAGAAGCAGAGCTAATTAAAATAATGAGCTGCGTAGGTTGTCAGTGCACCAGTCATATATGGTTCAGATATCATCAGCCTTCATTAGAGATAAACATAATGTTATTTTAGATCAGTTACATCGCAGATTAGGATTTTACATACAAAACATGTATAGGGAACTACTCAACACAGATGTATAGTATTTACGTATAGTACAAGACTATTACTTCAACTACATTTTATATCAATACGTCTGTCCCTCCTTTCAAACTTTAGTAATATTTTAAATTCAAAACTGGTATTTTTACTTTTACTTACAGAACAGGTAAAGGATATGAACCCTACTTCAAATAAGATGTGGTCCCTACACCCTCAAAAAAAATACAAATGCACGCGCATATCATATCATGTTTCTCACCAGTAACCCATGACATTAAAGTTAAAGTCTTTAAGTAGAAAATTCCCCCTGTGTGTGTCCCTGGATATTGTTTCCAGCTGGAAAATGTTGTTCTTAAAAGACTGTAACTTTGGAAGATACCCACTTGATTCGACTTACTCATGACTGCTGAAGCCTCAAGTGTTCTTCAGATAACTTTTGAATGATTATTTTGCACGAATCAAAGACTGAGGATTTTGTCCCCCATCACTTACATTGAAAGCGCATTTGGGATCTTTTATTGGCCAACATGAACAGGTGGAATGATAACAGTTTGCAAAACCTGTTTTAATGTTCATTTAGCCACCTCAGTGTTGCTTTAAGACAGACTTGAAAAATTGTGAATCTATCCTTTAAAGACTCAGTCTTTGTATCATATCCCGAGGGTCTCTAAATGTACTGTTCCACATGAGGATACCGCACCCCACATGGTGATACGGTACAACACTAAAGGGAGATTCCACCTGAGTAAAGACAGCAAACGGAGGCCCTTCACTTAGAGACTAGTTTGTCCTGTTCTGTTCTACACTTGGGTTGTGTGTCTGTGCCCTCCAAGAGAAGCAAGTCCAACTTTTTAGGAGCACAATAAAGACTTAGCAAAACTCTCTCTGTGTGTCTCTTTCCTATTGTCTCTCACCCTCTCAGTCTCAATCATGTCATCTCCTTGCAACAATATGCGGGGAGAAATGGTTAAAGACGCGCACACACACACCCCAGACAAGCGCCCAGAATCCGTGTCGCCATGACAACACTGCCGAGCTGGGGCCCCCCACGGTGGGATATCGAATGGGATTCCTCTGCTCGTTATTTCCTCAAATGCTTGCTCTCGCTCCTCTATTTTTCAGAGGGCCGCGGTCATTATTCTGGCTGAGAGCTCAGCCTTAAATGATATGCGGGTGGTAACCGGCAGGATTACATAGCTACTGGATGAATGGTGTATCTCACAGTTCTGCATTGCATACAGGCACAATATACGACAAAAAACACGAAGGACCAGTTGAAAGCGCCTAAGAAAAATTAATGCCACACAATGCTGCTTGCGCGTATGTGTGTGTGTGTGTGTGTGTGTGTGTGTGTGTGCGTAAACTGCCTCTGGTAAAATAAGTTTTTCCACCTTGGAAAAGAAAAACGATGGCAACACATGAGTAATGGAAACATATTGTGTTTTAGTTGTTTGCTGAAATCAAGCACTGGTGTACAGTTATCCTATTTATTACTCTACAATAGACAGAGAAAACACAATTCTAGAAAGGAGCCAGGAAATTGCGTCTTTAACTGTTCTGTGTTTGGCATTTAGAGTGAAGTAAATTAATTTAATGTGTGTTTTGAGTAAAAACAGAGCTTTGAAAATGCTTAAGATCTGAGAATTTTACAGGAGTTCACTCTCAGCTGAAATGCTTTCCTCTTTTCTAGTTTATTCATGACATAGAAAAGCACTTCAAAGTTGAGAAGTGCTTCAGCTATATCTCTCTCCTTGTGCAAGTGAGTGCATGCGTGTTTGTGTGTGCATGGGTGCGTGTGCGTGTGCGTGTGTGTGTGTGTGAGGTAAAGCTGTGAATCCTCTAATCAAGACACATGGATTTGCAATCAGCGTCTGGCGAGAGACGGGTAATTAAGTCTGGGCCACTTCTGGGCTGCAGCGGAACACACATGCATGCACAGACAGGGGCTCATGCGTACGTACACACACACACACACACACACGTCATTTTCATTCTATTACCGATGAAGGGAGAATACCTGAATGCGATATCATTATAAAACCATGATAATTCATCTATTCTTGATGCAGATACAGTATTTCGAGATGCACGCGTACACGATCACACACACTTTTTCCCCTAAAAGGAAACTCGTAACCATAATTCTATCTCACAAAAGGAACATTGACATCAGCAGAACAAATCCTTACAATCAGGCTTTTATTCACAGCTATCAGTCTTTGTCTGTCTTCTTGGCTCACTAAAATCGTGGCCCACTTGGCTCCTCCATAGTTCGCCGATGCTTCTCGCTGACCCTGTACACACTTTAAATGAACACCGAAAAATCTTGTTTGCGTGAATAAAAGAGGCAGAGACAAAAAGGATGGTGGCGAGGGAGAGAGGGGGGAAAGATGGAGAGTTGGAAAGGAGAGAGAAGAAGAAGAGAAACATTTGAGAGAATAGAGAAAGAAAAAGAGGGAGAGGTTGGAATATAATAAACAATCGCCACATACTGCCAACTGAATATTCCCGAGCCCCTGAAAATCAACACCAGCATCAGTATTTCAAGTCAAAATGTCAGCGATCAGTGATAAAAAAGAAAACTCACTGCAAAACGTCTCAGGTGGTGTTCCCTACACCTGCGTGCTCTCATGCAAATCTAACCAAACAACGAGTCAGGTTCATGCATTTCTGAAGTTAAAGAGTCAAAAGGAGCCCTCAAGAGATGTACTAGCTTCAACATGCAGCACGCTGAACTCTGCGCCGACAGCGCGTGGTGTGATGAATCAAATTTCATCAGTCGCCACTTAAAATGGAGATGATCCACACCTGCTTCCAGTCTTTATGCTGAGCTAAGCCAACCATCTCCCAGCTGTAGCGTCCAACTTACCAGACAGATATGAGAGTGGTATCGATCTGGGTTTTGTTTCTTTGGAAATTGGGGGGTCATTTTTCTTTAATAATGGATAATATTGAACGTATTAGCAGTGCTGTCAATTTGAAATGTTTAACGTGCGACTAACACATTACTGTACTCATTAGTTTTTTAGCGATTGACAGCCCTATATATTAGTAAAACTGTAAATGGCTCAGTTCATATAAACCAACGACAAAAGTAGCTACATGTTACGACTATTTTACCACAGTACACATCAATGTTCACGTCTTGTGTTTATTTATCAGTTTCCTGTTAATGAAAGGAGTATTACTTAAAAGAATCTGTGTTCAGATCTCAGGTGTAATTTTTCTCTGTTTTACAACTAAAAAATACCATTTTCACATCTCACTGATTCTAGATGATTTGGAACAAGCCTCTGTGTCTCTGTCGACTGTTGTGATATAACAATGTATGTATTTATATTTAGTTAGAGCTTAGTTAAACATTTAAATATTATTAGGTTTAATTATGTTTACTGATTTAATGACATACACTCTTTTTTGTAAGAGATGAATGCACCTAGCCAACTAGAGAGTCCAAGGACTGGTAGAACATGAAATAATATAACCTGTGCTGGCTTTTGCAATACTGAAACTTTATGTTATGGATTATTGATGACTGCACTGAATACATTGCAGGAAAGTAGATTCATGTAGATCAAAAGAAAAGAGGGCCAACAGACCAGCAGGACTGAGTAATCAGGCAACAAAGATACATATGTGATACATGTAATGCACACACACACATTGCAGGATACTGTACATGTCATTGTTTTGCTGCTTGCGCTCAGTCTCTTTCTCTCTCACACACCCACGCAGACACACACTCTCCTGAATGCCCACTGGAGTTTGATTGAACAATGTAATTAGCTGTAATTAGCACTCATTAACATTGTTAAAGAGCCCCCCAGTCGTGTAAGGCTGCAGGTGTGTGTCTGACAAAGTCTAACACAAACACACACACACACACACACACACTTGTACATAAAGACAACCTCAGCAAAAGAACAACTGCAACAGCTGTGGCCTCTGTACCTTTCTTTTAATAAATGATGAGGGTTTCTATTTCTGCACCAAATCATGACCTCTTTGAAAACAGGGTCTATAAATGACCCTTTTTTTTTTATCCACATATGTTCGCAGCAGCATGGCACAATATATTAAGAGTCACTGTCCTCAGCTCCTGAAAGTACACAACTCCCACAGCCTGTACTTTCCTTAACTATGAAAGTACAGAGCCTCTATTATCGGCAACTTTTCACACAACCTTTCCTCCCAATATTTATGATAACATCATGTACAAGACCTAGATCTAGAATTTTACATGCAATGTAATTTTGCAGCCATAAAAATGGCAGCCTAAAACTGAATATTCAAGAAAAGTTACACTTCACTGATCGTCTTCGGGAAGATTGTCCTCCACATTTGATGCACCAAAGGTACTTTGGGAGATGACACCAGAAGAGAGCCATGCAAACGTGGTGAAAGCATATACATTCCACAAAGAATGGCCTGGTGGTGTGAGAACCCAGGACCTTCCTGCACAGTGGTGTTTCACTGTTAGCCACCATGCTAACAAGCAAATACAGAACATATGCAGTGAGTGACAATGTCAACAGTCACTCAAGGGAAAGTGAAGGTGAAATACTGAGGGGATCAGGGTTCTATAAGAAAGTCAACAACTTTACTCTGTTTCGGAGATTTGTGCACATTTTTTGAAATCAAATTCAATGCTTTTGTACACCGAAAGTGGAACCCCTTTTCCACACATGGGACGAAGGTACCATGCGGCTGGGCGGCATGTTTGAAATCAACCAGGATTTGAGATTTGTATGTATCTCCATATACAGCAATAAACACAATAAATCACATAAAATAATCAAGATACAGTAAAGAAATGTTTAATGCAATGAACTGTGTTCCACTGTTATGCATTACATGAAAATAAAACCCTCACGGGTCTAAGACAAAAACCTGAAATACAATTTTTTGTTAGCTTTAATTTACAATTGGTTTGAAAGCCTTAATTTAGATAAAGGAAATTTGTAACATAAGTACTCAGTACTTTGCGAGCTTTTAGGTTAGCATCATCAGTAATGTGGACTTGTTTACTTGCGACAACAGGTGGCGGCTAGTAGAGACCCAACCAAACACAGTCAAATAAAATTTAGAAAAAAACTTGACTCGATCAAGATGGAAGAACAGCATATTTTATATTTAAATAAGTAGTGTGAAATCCTGTCCTGTGGGCCGATGTGATTTCTAGACAATTTATGGCCTTAAATGTTAATAATCCGCTGACGGTAAGAATATAAATAAAAATGCATTGTGGCTATGACGTACAAAACCTCCTCAGCATGGGACTATAGTGCCATTGAGGAGCAGTTGTTGTTTTGCCATTAGTGTCACCATTACCAAATGACTACAAGTATGTGTATGGCGCCTGGGTGTGTGTGTGTGTGTGTGTGTGTGAGAGATGAAGAGTGGAGTGGAAGGAGGGTTTTCTTGAGTAGCGCTTCAGGGTAGGCAACATCGTTTTGCACTTCGGAGGGTTCCATGGTGCACATATAAGCATGTGCGCACACACGTACTGTACATGGGCCGAAAGGTTCTATCTCTTTCTCTCTCTCTCTCTCTCTCTGTGTCTCTCTTTCCCTCGGAGTGGGATACCTGCCACTGCAATCACCATGGCGATTGCTGCTGAAGTGGGTGACAGTGTTGCTTTGAAACGAAGAGGAATAGTGGAGCGCGCGCACACACATGAAAAAGACACAAACACACACACACCCAGGTTGTTGTCAATGCTCAGTGAAGGGATGCCAGCTTGGCTGTTATTTCCCCCCAACACCTCCCGTTTTTTTAGATCCCGAGGCTCATCAAGGCTTCAAATGAACAAGCAAACTGAATTAAAAAAGACACAATTGAAAGGAAGCCAAGTGGGCTTCAACGGTATGGATAAAAGTGGATAATGATGTATGTTAATTAGGGCTCCTAATTAAGCGGATTTTGCAGATGATCTTGATCAAAGTATTTTAATATCTATTAATAATAATGACATTTTAATACAGCTACTGCACAGTGCAAGCTAATACTAAAGTAGGCCTAAATTAGTTGACACAGAATAGCTATGTACCCTGCATCAAAGCTTTCCTCTGGTGCAGTGTTTTGTAAAATATCCGTGGGGAGAGTGTCAGAGTGGAACTGTGGTGGCAGCACTTCAGCGATGCGGTTCACCTGTAAAATGTCACAGACATAGTCATGTAGAGCCAAAGCGATGTTTTTATTTTAAAAATGAAAACGGCTCCCTGTCAGAGTGGATGTCTTTATGGGAACGGCTGGCTGTTTGTTTTTGCAGCTCTGTGGATCGCTTACTTCAACAGGAACAGCACAGATGGTTTAAAATACATTACAAACTGGCTTTGGATCAGGCTCAGATACGGACCAATTAAAAATGCCATGATCAGCCCTGACATTAAATTTGGTCAATCAACTTAGGTCTACCCAATTATAATGGAAAAACAATGTTTAAATAGTGATATGCATACATCAGCATTTAAAAATATTAACCTTACATCCTTAGTATTCATGCTCACATGCACATCAGCAATGACAAATTAAAGATGAAGTTATCTGGTTTCTGTAAATGTATTTATTCCCCGTGGATAAAGAATGGATAGATAACCACCTTAAGGCATTTGTTCCTGATGGGAATGATGCCCCATTGAAGTTTTTCTCTACTGTTACATACTAAGTATTACAAACTACAGGTCACTCTGACAGCACTGATCTTAATGATGCATGTTATTGAGAGTAAATTCAGTCTTCAGACAAATAAAAGGGCAATAATTAAGTATAGACATGAAGATATCCAGACATGAAAATTAAAACGGATGAATTCATCTCTAAGGGTTAGAAATACAAAGACTTTGGGCTCAGTTAAGCTATTATGTCCTGCTTCTTCGTAGTTGTCATCATTGTCATTAATGTAACGTAACTTCAAATAACTTCATGTACACAGAGAACACTTCTGAACATCGCACATGCCACACCACTGACAAACCGGTACAACAACAACAACAAAAAGGAATGTGAATGTATAATAAGGCTAACACGTTCATGGAAACGCACACAAGGTATAGGAATCTATGTGTTGCAACAAGCCTGATGAACGCGTTCATCGTAACGAGCATCTGAGTTTGTATGTGTATTAATACCTTGAGTGTGTGGGAGTATTTGTGTGGTGTGTGTCTGCATGTGTGTCTATATTCATTAAAAAACTGTAGGTATGCACTGTTCCTCAGCTTAATTTCCCCAGAAACAGAAGTCAGTGATGCACCCTCGATACTGCTTGAGTCTCTCCAATTAACAAGCAGCAGGTATTCCTCTATACAGAGTCTATACAAATCTACGCATATCTCACGGCTTTTACATTTAAGAACATTTTCTTCCACTGAACTGAAACTGTAGCTTATATGGCTTACAAATTGTGTATCCCAGTGTTTTGCTGAAGGATATACTGGTTTTCACACTGGTTGTTAACAAGCCACCTTATTATTCATTTACTGTACAGATGGCCAGGTGGATTTACAGAATCCGTCTCACAGACGCTGAGAAACAGACTGTCATTCACCAAACGCATCACGTACTGCACTGTGAGTAATGTAGATATATAAAGGCAGCAGGCTACAGCATCTCATGTCAGGAGTGCTGCTTGCTTAAAGGATGTTCCTTTGGGAAAGACACTTCCCTCAGTGACCATTTGTCATGCACAAGTGGTAGAGAGTCCTCGTAAAAGATGGAAGCCATGGAAGATAGAGAACAATCTTTGTGAAACAACCGCAGGTGTAAAACACGCTGACACAGAGTCTGTGCTTAAATACAGCAACTCCCAAAGGAAATGCCTGGGTCCTGCTGTATACTCTGCAGGGAGAAACACCCCTGACAGTTATTTGATTTCATTTTCTGTTACTATCGATCAACATTGTTCACATACTTTCTGAAATATCAACACACTCCCAGCTATGGGCACACCTACTCACCCAAGAGCTTTTTCCGAGCGACTGCCCAATGATCCAACCACCTCTCCGAGAGTGCAGTAGGCCTGGCCCAGAAAATCCTGCAGAGTTAGAGAAAGAGAGAGAGAACATGTCTTTTTCTGTTCTTCAGACGAGGCATAACACAAAAAATAAACACACATAAAATGAATCGATAAAAACGAAACTAATATAAAATTACTCACAGCCATAAAGAAACAAAAATGATCTCTACAGAGTGCAACCCTACAGGGCCAAACCATTTCAAATACCTCCACGTTCCCCATGAACAGATAATATCAGCAAGTAGATTGAGCCTTCCTCCCACCAGCCCTCACACCTGACCCACTCTGCTCCCTTGCCACTTTCCTGGTAAATTAAATCCCCATCACATAATGAAACAGCTGATACTGACAGAAAGGCAGAGAGATGGAGAGAAGAGTAAAAAGTCTGCGTGTATCAGTGCGGAAAACTGTTTCTTTTTTTTCCCTTTATTTATAATGTAGCTAAAGATTCGAACCCGGGCCGCTGCGGTACGGGCTGCGATCCACCAGGCGAGCTACCAGCGCGCCACCTGGAAACAGTTTCTAACTAAAACTTGTTTGCATGACAACGTGGAATTTATGAATGTTGTCAGTCAGCATACAACAATGGCATTCAGCCTTCAAAAAACAAGCCAAGTCTGTGGACAAACTATGTCAGATCCCTCTTGTCTTAATGTCTGGAAGCTATTTCAGAAACATGCCATCCCTCTTTCACCAGGGGGCAACACCGGTCAGACCGTTTGTCATTACTGGACACTGTCTCTAATATCTGACTGGAGCAGCTCCAAGCAGCACTAACACAATGGATTCTCGTTGCTCCATTGATTAGCCTCTTCTCTTATTCTGTCTCTATATCTCTATCTATCTACCCGGCTTTCTGTCGACTGGTCTGCCTCCTTTATCACAGCAGTGTTGGTTACATACAAGAAGAAGAAGAAGTTTTATTTATATAGCTCAAGGCCGCCTTACATATTGTTAGACGGTACATTTGCCCATCCACATACACAATAGTACATTTACACACCCACATACACAATGCAAGCACAGGTCTTATATAGCCACATTATTCAAAATACAAATTAAAGAAGATATGTCTTTAGCTGAGTCTTGAAGGTAGACAGAGATGATATATTAGTCAAGTCAAGTCAAGTCTGCTTTATTGTCAATTCTTCCACATGTACATTACATACATACAGAGAATCGAAATTGCGTTACTCTCAGACCCCCGGTGCATACAGATAACACTAACAGTAGACCCTAAAATCTAGATCAAATATAAAATATAAGCTAAAACTATATAATAAGGGAATATAAAAATTAAAAAAAAGACATAATAAAAAAATAAAAAATAAAATAAAAATGAGGTTAAATAATGGTAGGGGAAGTGAATTCCATAATTTAGAAATATTGACACTAAATGACCTACAATGGACAACCTGAAAGGAGGAGTGGACAAAAGACCCAGCTCAGATGATCTGAGGGACCGGGAGGGAGAGTAGTGGTGGAGTAAGTCAAACATACATACATACAGTCACACGACTTTGATTTGCCATTTGTTCTGGCAACAATAAGCGCACAAATAACATTTTAAAATTGGTTTTATGATATTTCCCACTGTCTATGATGTCGAGGATGCACAATAAAGTCACAAATCACCTAGCAACCACGGCTGTCGCCAGCATGAAGTCCATCGGAGAATTGGCTGTGTGCAAATAAAGCTTAACATATAACAGCCTGGATAACAAAGGATTTAATGTCGAAAAAAAGTTAATTGCTAAAGAGTTTAGTACGTTTTTCTCATATGTCACTCTTCATAAAAGGTTTCCAAGTCGTAAATAGTTGCTTTATTAAAGGAAAGGTTTGACATTTTGGGAAATAAGCTTATCCGCTTTGTTTCTGAGAGTTAGATGAGAAGACTGAAACCCCGTCTGGGAGAGAAATATGTATGTGTACAGTGTTTGCGCGTCAGTGTCCAACCCAGCCAGTCCACCCACATTTCTTACGACATAGATACACAGTCACATGATTTCCTGACGTCTGTCATTTGTGTCATAAACAAATGTATGTATGTACATTATGTATGCGCGCGCGTGTGTGTGTGTGTGTATATATCATAAATATTTCTCAGGTAACGCTCGACAAGAAAGCGATTAAGTTTCCCAAAATGTCTGACTCTTTGTTTACTGGTTAACAAATCATTTACTGATGCTTCATGGAACAGTTTCACATTTTCTAATAACGAATCAAGTCTGCAGTTCTACATGTTAATAAGCTGTTAAACGGATTTTGGTCCATTAGAGGGTCTTGCTAATGAATTAGAGATAAGAGGACAAGTTTGCTGCTGGAGGATAAACACCTGCCATAGGTCATTTTTCACAACTTGGCAACCCAAAAGTCATTCTTATTTTTAGCTTATAACTTACTTAGTAACTTGGATTAGTAAATTATTTATTAACTATTAACAATGCCATTAGCTACAAATTACAAAGCCGTCATAAAGGGTGACTTATTAGAAGGGTTTTTACAGATGTTTTGAGACTTTTACTTTGTCAGATGGATACCACATTTAGGATCTCAGAGCGGAAAAGCACGTCATGTGAGTTTCAGAAAAATAGCTTCAAATTAGCTTCTCAACCCATTTCAAAAAAATGCCTTTGATTTGCAATGCATCTCTGAAATGTGTTCAAAATAGTGCAGTCTGGCTATCTATCTGCATATGGAGATAGAAGTGAGTGTGAGCTCATAAACAGGACAGTGTGTGTGTCGTCCCTCTCCCCAGCTCTCTCGACCTGTCCCGCTATGGTCCACACTCGTTCCCAGGTGTGCCTGCAGCCTACAGCTCCCGTGTTAAAACGCCATCTAATGGATTGGCTCTCTGGCTTGCCAACATGCCTGTCTCTTCTTGTATGAGATTATGGATTACAGAATGTGAGGCAAGCGGGAGGAAAGACAGAGTGGGTGAGGGAAATGAAGGGATCAAGACAGTGAGAAAGTGAGCAAACGCGGTTATGGCAATGAAATAAAAACAAAAGGTGACAGAATGATGTAGTGCGAGGAACCTACTGCATCCGGAAAGACAACAAAGCGACCTAAAATAAGGAGAGAAAACTCCCGAAGGTAAACTGGGACGGACTACATTTGCTTTTGATAGGGTTTCTCCCTGTAGTATTGAATTTTACTTAGAAACACTTAGTTTCATACAGTGGCTGACAAATAAATACCAGCAGCGCATTTGATGGCTTTCATTCATCTTAAAACTGACAACTCTAAAAATGTAAACGTAAAGCTCACTATGAATTATTATTGGAGGTAGACTGCAGATAATGACCAAGACACAGCCTTGCAGCTTCACTGGGGGCAGTCATAATGGTTTATAAGCTAAAGAATACTGATGTCACCTGTCACATCAAGGGGCAACAAAAGACAGAAGATCACTTGGAGAATTTTCACAGTACATTTTGAAAACTAAACCCACATGTACATTGAAGTCAAAGCAGGCTAACTTTCTTCACTTTGCCTTCATACAGTATGTAAATGTCATATTTCCATGCTGTAGGCCAATTAACCATATTTATATACCCCATGATTTTGATGTGTTTGCCCGTTGTGTGCTCCAACACTTGAGGGTCGGCTGCTGCACAAGAATGCCTATAATGCCTTCCAGATTAGATTTTCTGCCAACGTGGAATTGTCAAATTACTCTGAAACTCCTACGAGCACCTAAACGCGCAACCAACCATGTATTTGAAAAATCATTTAAATGCTCAAAAATTGTTTTCTAGAGATAGATTACCCATCTCTGGCAAGATTCAAGTCTTTGTTTTCATTATTTTCAAAATGACAAATGACAAAGGTATATGGGGTTTATAGTTAAGGGTCTAAACATGAGACACCACCACTTAGTCCTGCACTGACATTAATGAAACTGTACATACTGTACATAAGGTTTCCTAATGGTCCTAACCTGATGTCCTTTCATAGGGCAAACATTATTCCATTTTTATTTTTATTTTCTGCTATATTCCAGTAATAAATACACAAGTGAAACAGAATATGCAGTAGGAGATTGAATGTTTCACATGACCACTCACTTGGTTTATATAATGTTTTGTAAGCCTAAAGTAGCAGTTATTTATCCCTCTTGGACAGCAGACAAACATTAGCATTGTAGCATTACTATCGCCCTGGGACACAAAACATGTCTGACTGTTATTCTATAATTGCAAATTGTGTTCAATTCTGTAAACTATAAAGAAAGTACAAGCAAAAAGGAAAGACTCCCATTTAATAGTTTTTAATAGCAATGAAGGCTTCTAACATTTATAACATACTCCTCTTTAGAGCCCCAAGTCCCAAATGTCCCATCTCCCACTGTTTCTTCCAATAACCCCTACCTCTTTCCATTTGTTTATGACGCAAAAAACACTGGTACCACAGTACAGAGAAACAGACTTTGGTCTGACAGCTGTTTTAGTTCGAGTATGGGAATATGGAATTCTTTACCCACAAACATCCGAAGCATTGACAGCTTCACAGTTTTTAAAATCAATCTTAAGCACTGGCTACTAATAGAGCACATTTGCAACCACTAATGACTGCATTGTAAATTCCTTGTTTTTACAGTTACATTTCTGGATATACGCATTGTGTTGTTCTATGTGGCGTAAGTGCAATATTGTATGTGTACCTGCCCAGGGACAGCAGATGTAAATTAGCTGTTAGCTAACTCTGGTGCAATTACTCCTAATTGTGCATTGTCCCTGTAAAAATAAACAATAAACTAAACTAAATGACACACTCTAGGACGACGCGTGTGTGTGTGTCTACGGTATGTCGTATCAGGGCGGACCGGTTGGGTTGGATACTGAAGAGGAAACACTGATAAGAGCTAAGGGCTGGAGTGTGTCGCCTTGGGGCAAAGCAACAGTGGCTGCTCTGCTCAGAGGCAGGCCGGGACAAAATGTCAAGTGAGTGTAACTTAAAGTTTTTTCACAGACACACACACTCTCACTCACACACACACACACACACACACACACACACACACACATGCATTTTGTATAGACACAGCTGTAGCAATTATCTTCCAGGTGGTGGCCAAAAGCTGCTGAATAGAGGGAGGAAGCAAGAGTGATTGCACACTGCCTATTACGGACAATGAAGCTATACATGTAAAGTTCCAGATAACGTCCAGTGACTGATAACGACAATGACGGAACAGGTCAGTATTGGCCATTACCGCAGCAAACACCTGCCCAAACATGTCTCGGATACCACTGAAAAGCCGATTTCGTGAAAACAGTTATGTGCACACAAGATTACAGCCAGACACAGACCTTCAGGATGCACATACACTGTGCAGCTCAGCGAATGGATGACAGTTGCCAATTCAAACAGCCATTTCCACCATCGTTGCACAATAATAGGGCAAATGCTTAAAAGAAAAGTTAGACATTTTGGGAAATACGCTTACTCGATTTCTTGAAGAGACTTGATACCGTTCACGTCTGTACGTTAGGTAAGAAGCTACCGCCAGCAGTCAGCTAACTCAGCTTAGCATAATGGAAACATGGGTGAAAAAAGTATCCTGGCTCTGCCTACCAGCACTTTTAAAGCTCAATAATTAACACATTCTATCTAATGTTTTAATCCGTACAAAAGCCAAAGTGTAAAAACTACAGGAGATTATGCACCGGACCTTTCCTTGGCTGGGACCAGTAACTGCCGGGAGTCTTCCTGGTCCTGGCTAAGAAACAGTTCAGCATATAACCCCCGTGAAACAGCAAATTGTTGTTTCTACACTTTAGTTTTTGTGCGGATCAAACAGGCGAGCTATAACGCATTAATTAGCGAGCTTTAGAGGTGCAGGTAGGCAGATTTTGTGACCTTTGGACAGAGCCAGCTAGCTGTTCCCCCTGTTTCCAGCCTTGCAAAGATGGTCAGCTATGCTATCCAGCAGCTGCCAGTAGCTTCATAGTTAACAGACAGATATGAGAGTCCTATCAACCTTCTCATCTAACTCTCAACAAAGAAGTGTATTTCACAAAATGTTGAACTATCCCTTTCATTTTCAATTTATTTCAATTCAATTTTATTTATATAGACCGATATACCAAATCACAATTTTCCTCAAAGGGCTTTACAACCTGTACAAAATACGACACCCTCTGTCCTTAGACCATTGACTCGAATAAGGAAAAACTACCCCCAAAAAAAAAAGCTCATTAAAACGATTTTTAATTACACAATGGTGACGCCACGTGAGCTAAAACGTCGACATGTTAAAAGGGTTCTAAACGCTAGATGCAAGGGAACGAGCTGCATCGGACTGTTTGAACTATAATCCCCACGATGCAGTAGGCAGGACACAGCTATTGTTGTTTGCCGGCAAAGACCAAGTTATCACATTGTTGTTCCTAATTACCGTTATACTAATCACTGCTATCAATGGAAAAAAAATCAGGGTGGACAGGGGAAATCAGTGTTTATTTAATTTCTAAATTAACTACAGGCTGTTCAGGGAATGTGCTATTACAGTAGATGATAAACACACTCATTGTAATGGCCAGATTACTGTAATGTGGCTGAAATGAGGCTAATGGGAGGCAATAACAAGGACAGCAATCATACCCACACAAACACTCGCTCACACCCACAGAATGAAATCAGCAAAAGTGTGCAGGGAGAAAAAAGAAATGCAAACATACATGCCACAATGGGTTCACAAAAACACACGGCAACAAGACAAGTTTTGCTACTCACGTGCTTTGACAGGTTGGCACTCTTCGAGTCGACATCATACCTACAGAAAAAATGAAAAGAGATTGAGTCTGTGCATTAGGACGCGATGGAGGGTGACAGGAGCTCAGCTGGAAAATACGAGAGGGATTACAGGCAGAGTAAATCAGTAATGGGGCCAAGAAAGCTTGTCACCGACTATCTCACCAGACGCATGAGTATTTCACTTCCCAGCATCACAGGCTCACTGGCATCCTCGATTAAACTGACACGCAATGGACTAATTGGCAGTCACATATGATTGTGAGAGTGTACGGGTTTGTGCATGTGAGACGGAAAGAGAAATATCGTGCTAGCAAGTAAATCAGCGCCAGTTCTCCTTTGTGTTTCCATCTCTGCTCATTAGTGTGAGTTTCAGTGGGCTATCAGGTGTCTTTTATGTCATATGTTCGAATATTATCCACACTTTTTGTTCCTCCATTCCACCTGCAGGTCTCTCATACATTTAATACTTGTTGAGAGAAAAGTATGTCCAAAAATGGCCCCTCCAGTGCAGAGGCTACTCTAAAGAATGGGAAGCAATCAGACAAGCCATTCACTGAGCAATTTGAGGTCATTTCACAGCTCAGGTCATTTCACCCACCACTAAAAATGGATTGCCCTTTGCCGGGTAATATTTTGGGGGAGAAATGAGGAGCAATTTAGTTGCTTTACAAGACTGTTCGGGATCATGGCTATCCTGCCTGTGCCTGTGTGTGTGTGTGTGATGAACATTGGGTAATTAGGATTGTAAATTAGTCTGAATCCAAAGCATGACTGAGTATTCAAAATGATTAAATACAAATCACATATCTTATTATCAGTGACTTTTTCAATCTTCAGGCTGTCTCTACCATGTAACAAACCAGACAGTCATCCATCCTCCAGAGTAGAAACGCTTCCCTATCAACAAATGTGTCCATACAGACTCACAGGGATGTACTGTACCTGTTATTTATAAAGTGACGAGCTCTGTTTTCCACTATTTTAATCTAAGTCATTTATTTTTCTCTCTTCCCTTGGTGAAGTGTAAAACCGACAGACATTCAAATCCCACAAATCCCCTACCCAGGGTCTGAAATTAACTTTTTTCCCTGCCTGCCACTGTGGCAGGGAAGTATTCTCTTTTTTGTCTGCCACTCAGACATTTTATCTGGCACTTTTGAAATCTATTCACTAAATGAAGGAACAACATTTAGATAATTTAGACAGAATTTAATGTAAATAATGTTGTCAATTTTCAATATATTTACACAAAAAAAACATTACATGCATGTTTGCATGCACAAAGGACCCATGTCTTTCAGTAGCCTACAAGACCCATTAACAATCAATAACAACCAGGTATTTCAAAAGGTACTGGCAGAAGACAAGAAACACAAAGCACACAAGGCCATACCTTGCCTTGGCGAAAATTCACTTTGCGTTTGGTCTGAACACAGCTTTATACAGTTTTGAAATCCACACATATACACTATTAATGGAGATACAGACTTTGCAGAGACGTCTATTACACAGAGTGCAGTCTCGTAATTCATATTCAGAGGACATACAGTAGTATCTCTTAACCTCTGCTCTGTTACGGTTTTTTCACACAGATCCCATCTTCATGGGCCTCAGGGAGGAAACATTCTTTCATCTGCTATCATCTCAGACTGAGTGGCCTCCGCAGGCTATCTACGGCTGTTAGACATGAGAGGAGCAGCTATAGGTTCATGCACACGCGTGTGTAAAACACATGCACATGCAAACACATTCACAGACAGTGATGCACACACTGAATGATGCTAGCAACAACGCGCACACGCGCACACACACACACACACACACACACACACACACAGACCAACGAAAAGCCAGTGCGCTGTTTTGTTCCTCAGCTGCTCAGTTCCATTCAGAAAACCACTCAAGAGACAGCAAGCAAAGTCCTGTTCTTTATTTGTGCATTTCGGGGGGGGGTACAGGTTTATGCCAGTCCATTTATATGTGATAATGTATACTGGGTCAAATGGTGGGGTGGTACACAAGTGGAGCAGGCAGAGTAGATATGAAAGGTTAAATGCCTCACTTTCCCTGAAGGAAATCTGTCCACTCCTATATCACACCCACCATCCCCTGGAACCCCGGTTGTTATGGTTACAATCGCCAAACTGCACACATAGCCACAAACATGTGCACACGCACACAAGCACGTAACATTGTCGCCATGGCCACACACAGTATGTGGGAATGCACACACATCGGTTTTGCCTTTGTCTCGTGGCGAGTCTGCCCGCGTGGCCCTGTGACAATTCTCTTGTGGGATGACAAAACGAGAATGCATGTGACAGAGCAACATGCTGAGATACTGAAACACTACTATGGATTATGTAAAAACTGACCGCATCCTCCTTTTTCCCCCCTATTACAGACAGTCAAAAGTCTTCTTACAAAATAGTTTTGCAATTAGACCAGGGCCCATGCTAATGCAGCTGAGAAAAAGACAGATACACAACATACCTCCACCCACACACATACAAGCACAAGCTATGTTGTCTTTGCCTTGCTCGTTCTCTCTCCTCCTCCATCTCTCGCAGGCAAACACGCATGATATAAGCAGAAACACTAGCTCCTGCTCACAGAGTCTAACTTCCAGATCCCAGTTGGGTTGCTGGCGCGACTCCCTGGTTCAAAGATTATAATATAATTAGTCTCCATCTAATAAAATAAAGCCACCAAAATCCCCTCTGTAATTCAATGAGAAATGCGATCTGAGAGCAAATTGAGAAAGAAAATCCCCTCCCCTACAGGCTGTGTGGTGGCTAAATAAATCTAAAGAGCAATGCAGAGATCCAACTTAACTAAGTGAGAGTTATGAATCGTTCATGATACAGAGAGGCGTACTGATGGTCTCTGTAATAAGAGAAACAATCCCGAGTCCTTACACTTGGAGGAAGGCAACAGGGATGCATGGATGTATGTTTTTTGAAGCCGAGGCTAATAGCCAATATTTTCACATACAAGCCCATACCAACACCGCTGTGCATTTTAAGGCCTTCGGACGTAAACAGAGGCAAAGCAGGTTAAGCTTTTGAAAAATATGCACCCCAATATAGTTTCACACAGTGCTCACAAATCCCAACATTTCCTTCCAGCTCACTATTGACACGTACTAGGTAATTAACAATTAATGATGTAGGTAATTAAGTGTTTTATGACTTTGGTTTTGTGGCTAAATTGGAGCACGTATTTAGCAGTAGACATGCCAATTCCTCAATCTGCCAAATATCAGCAGTAAAAATAATACTGGACCAACACCAATACTGCTTTTTTAATCAACCAATAGAGAGAGCACACCAATGCATCTAGAAAAATGAAGCTGTCCCAGTTAAATACTGCAGTGAATTCTGTGCAATAAATCAGTGTCTGGTAGTGTCAAGGTAAAAAGAGGAGGATTTGTCCTTGTGTAACTTTTGGGAAAAGACTGAATATTGGTGTGAATAAGTACATTTTCTGAAAACAACTTTCAAATCTACATTAAATAAACAGTTTGTGAAAAGTGCATATTTTTTCCACAGTTTTGTATCAAATTAAGCCCTTGTCCCTGTAATTGCTTTATAATAAGCCAATATTAGGTGGCATGAATGAATATTAATCCAGTGGCACATGCATTGTGCAATCTACTTAACCTTCTCTCAATGTACGTAAATAGAGAGTAAGTTAGAGTAGAGTAGGAAACTGTGTTGTATGCCAACTGTGCAGTAAAGAGAGACAAATCTAAGATAAAAACGGCAATATTTGTAGTTCTAGAATAATATGATTTCGAAATCAAATAATTCCTCATTTTGCTGGTGACAAATCTCAAAGATCTAATGGAAGACTAATTTGCATTTTAGGAACTAATAATGTGAAATAGGTGCTTTTTAGGTGAGACTTCCAACACGGAGTAAACCAAAGATTCAACTCCTGAACTGTAAATGCCATTTCGCTGTTACAATGTCTGGTGCCAGAACAACTATCAACCTCAGCAAATATTAATAGCATATTGACACACACACACACACACACACACACACAGGTGTAGGCATTACTTACAAGTCAAAGCGGAGGTTCTGTCGCTCTTCAAAGAAGTAGTCCAAAATGAATTTCCGCACAAAGTCTGGGTTTAGCGTGTTGTCAATCACCTCTGTTCTCCCAAACTAGACAAAGAAAGCAAGATAAAAGACAGATAAGAATACCTTTTGGATAATATGTAAGGCAAACCATTTTCTCTTCAATATAATTCTGCTTTGTAAATGTTGGATCACAAAAGTGATGACCCAAATCTACGACGATATCCAACTCGATGTGGAAACGTTATCTGTAGTTTTAATATTTTACAGCTCACAAAAGCCTTAAAAAAACTTTGATCTTACAAAGTTTTAAAAAGCACTTTGTGAAGCGGCAGTGACTCATGTGGATAAATAATCGCCCGCAGGTTTTTTCCTCAGGTGACACATCAGGGACGAGACTGGTTACAGAAGATTATGTGCAGCTTTAGAGTAATGAATGCAGAGCAGCTGAAGTATCGAGTCAATGGGGGTCTAGTAGGTCCCGGTTTGGCATTTAACTTAGCCTATTAATAATGCATGCTGATGATGGGCTACTCAGAACTATGAATAACTGTGAATGATTGGGGCTGCAAGATTTGCCCCCTCATTTACATTCATGGGTATTCGTTATTGTGAAGAACACTGGTGATTGCGGTACAGACATACGTGAGTGTACACATGCTCATAGACAAGTTGTAGGTACTGGTAGTGTCTACAAGCAGAAAGTGGGGTTCCTTATCATTATTTGTTCATAATTACTTCAGACTAATGAATGAATTATTAGTCTAAATCACGCCCCCCCCCGGGTGAACTGTAATAACTTTGGTGACTCCCTGACATTTCATCTAGCGCTATCATCAGGTCAAAAGTTTTATTTGTCCAATACTTTGGTTCGTGACTATAATACCTGCAAAACATACCGACATGAAGTGCCCACTGCATATTCTGTGACACAGCCTCTTTCTCTCTTTAGTTCTCACCTCTCTCCACTCCTTGTTGCCCATTCCTTGTGTGTAGAGAACACAAACTGTGAAGAACAGAGATGCACAACATTATAACACGATATTAAAACTCATGAACTAGGCCTATACATGCTAATATCAATTATAGTTGTTCAGGCATTTTCTTTTAGAACCGTGTCAAATATTCATATACTGGACCTAACATCTACCTGACCGTTCTCCGTAAAGGTTTCTTCTTTATAAACATTATTTTTGAACTGGTGGGTAGGCTAACTATAAAACACAAAGCAAATAAATAAAAAAACAAACTCAAATGTCATGGTATTTATTTGATCCATCCATGAATAATAATCCCGTAAATGCATGAATTAGAACGTACAAAACTACATCAAAGAACCTATTCATGAAGCCCAAACATGTATATTACAAGACGGGAGTCTTCAGATGGTGAAAGACACCATTTCAGGCCATTATGCAATTTCCCGCAACAAGGGAATTCACTAAGAGGCAAATTACCGAGCTCGCTCATCCTCGTGCACTTCATTTCTGGATGCCTTTGATGTTCTTTTCAGATAAGTGGATAGGATAAGGCTATATCAATGTGCATGTACACACACCCACGCAGACACAGGAGATATTTCCTAGCGATGTGATAGAAACAGACAGGTGATATTTTGGGGAACAGATAGATTTAAACCAATAATAGAATAGAAAACTGGAATTCTTCACGGCCTTGCGGCTTATGTATTGAAGGGCTTCATGTCTTTTTTCCCACTTCTGCCAGAGAGCCATGATTTTGTTTTCGGATCACTGCTCTTTACATTTCAAAGGTATTTTTCCCAGCAAGTGACAGATCGAAGACATGTCTATATTTCCCGTATCTCAGACAGTCTCTTTTCCTTTCCTTTACCTCCTTGCTCTTTTACCCTGTCAGGCGGTTTCATATCAGCACACCGACGTCGCTGTGCTCAGCATAATCACAAGTGCTACTCAGCACAAGAGCATGCCTAAATGTATGGGTAAAGCCTGAGCTTCTTCCTCCTCCTCCTCCTCCTCCTCATCGTCATCATGTTAATCACTGTCATCCTCGTCATCTTGTTCATCACTGTCATCATCACCATGAGTCATGTTTATCCCATGCTACTGTAAATGTGCTGACATGCTATGTTTTGCAAAGACAGTATGTGTTTGTGTGTGTGTGTTTATTGGTGAGTCATTATAGAGCACCAAAAGTCATCCTGATATTAATAATCCTAAATTCGCACACACCTCAAGATGACAAATATCCTCTTTGACAACAACGATGATTTCATTCTACTTTTGACGTGATGAATCTTATCCTCGATCTCATCCTACCCACACTCCCTAACACACACCGGGTGGAGACCGAAAGAAAATGACGTCCAGCATTTACAGACCACTATTAGCACACCATGAAACCCTGTCTTAAAGGAAGAGTTTGACATTTTGGGAAATACGCTCATTAGCTTTTTTGATTAAGACTTAGACGAGAAAGAAAGAAAGTGGACGAGCTGATTTCCCAAAGTGTCGAACTATTCCTGCCAGGGCACTGAAAGCACTACTGTACTGATTGAACTGTTGGGAGAGGAGAGAGGAATTGAGGAATTGCCAACCATTCTGTGAATCTATAGGGAGAAGCTTCTTAGTTGGCCTCATGCATTAGTCAGACCTGCCCCGAGCCGAGCTCACACATTTAACAAAAAACACATGTACACGCATAAGGAGTGACTCACAACTACATACGGCAAAAGACAAGACCTTCCATCTGTCCCGAATTAATTTCTCTCTCCCTAACACTCCATTTGTTCCCCATATTTTCTACACTTTTCTCATTTGTTCTTTACTTTTTTTTTTTTTTTTTAAATACCTTTTTTTCCTATTAAACTCATATAGAAATAAAACAGGCAGGTGGTGGATCTTACTTGGGTCTGATTTGGAGAAGGTGTCCCTGTCCAACAGGTTTCTGTGGAGACACAAAGGGGACAATAGTCATAAACACAGTGTCCTCGGTGAGAAGGCAAAACAGTCTTCATTCAAATGTGGCAGTGAATGCATTTTAACACACAGACTCTGTTGCACTCTGTTGGCCAGGACTCGGCTCGCTACCATCATGCTCCGTTTACACTATCCCTGTGAAACTCCTTTAAAAAGATCTAAAACACTGGCTTTACCACAGCATTAGCCACAACACTGAGGGTTATGCACTGCTCGTGTTCACGATTTCGATGTTCGATGAAATTAGTGGACAAACAACATCTGTCTACAGACCTCTCTTGAAGAGATTTGTTAAAGGATAAGCCTGCTAATGTCCTATATTTTTCTTCAACAACAAATCCCATGAAAACATAAAAAAAAAAAAAGTATCCTACTAGGATACAGGTGTTGCCTGTGTGGCTAAAGCCTAATACACTTTATTCCTCTCCAATGTTGTCAACACGTCAGTGAGCCACACTGTTTCGCCGAGTGACACGTTCCTTCATTGTGACAAACGTGGGCACGGAAGTTCATTCCCAAATACACCGTGCTGCCATAAATACTTACCAAATCTGTATCAATGCACATCTAAAAATAGTCCCCAACACATGGACTATTCACTCCTGATAGAGTAATGTTTGCTAAAAACGACGGTGCCCAGCTGTTTTAGGAAATTACTTTAAAATGAAAGTATATATTCAAGGACCCATGTTTAAAGGTTTACATCTTTAGTATGGGGCTTAGGGCTAAAACCGACAGGGTAGGGATGTTGAAAAGTATTGAGACACGAATTAATGCATTGTTATGTTTTGTCTTCTCATGTCATTTGTTGACAATAACAAAAATACAGAATTTCTCCACCGTTCTCCTTTAACACTACACAGTGGAAATGGACTTGGGAAATAAAAAAAAAAACAACATCCTGCCTGAATCACCCCCAGTGAGCAGAAAGTTGTTGGTTTCAACACCGACATGGGCTCCACGTCCACAGCACTGAAACCTAAAAACGTTTCAATGTTTACGAAGGAGCACTAAATATTCAGACCAGCCCTCCCCTTGCCACATATGAACCGTAGGAGCCCTAACAAGCACGTCTGCAAACAGCTTGCAAGTACTTCCGCCACAAACCACACTAAATTCAGGTCATGCAACTAAGTGTAGAGTGGTTTCAACTTATATGCTCCGACTCTATCAATGGGTGAGAGATTTTATGGCTCCTTATTTCATGCCTGAAAAACACTAGGTCAAAGATCACATTCTCTGCGACAGGTGATATACTGCGGAGTTCTCTGTCTCAGCAAACCACTGAGTTTCAGCCAAGATGGACAGAATTTATGTTCCCAAAAAGAGGAAGGAAGGGGGCTGGGGAAAATTAAAAGGCCTGATTTGAAAGTGGCACGAGACCTTATCTTTAATTCTGATTTGTTAATCATGAGATGAATGACGGTGACGATTTAGAGAAGAGAGGAGAGAGTGGGATCACTAACTTGTCAGTGAGATTAAATCACTCTAGCATGTAAAGGCCTTGATTAGAATTAAGATCTACCCTCCAATCCACTTTCCTGCATCTATATTTAATGCGCCCTGACGTTTCCTGGTTGCAGAAAAGGCATCAAAATGTGGGTGATGCTTCCTGTCATCTTTTCAATCCCAGGGACTGTGAGACTTTGAAAGGCTTTCGGACAAATCCCTGAAACCATCACTGGCTGAAGAGCATTCAGACTGCAAGCTGGTTTTCAGTAACAGCCTCTCTAACTGTGGCTGCTTAGCTGTTGTTTTTTTTATTTCAGCTCACTTTCAGTCGTCTCTGTCTCTCTGGTCCTGTCTTTTTCTTATGTGAACTTGTCAACACCACCTGTGGGATTTTCTCTCTGTCTCACTCTTTTGTGTGTGCTCTGAAAACAAAAAACACCTTCGGTATCAAAAAACACCTCTGGTATCCACTCGGTCACGCCTGCTTGTTTCGCAGACTGGCTTGTCGGTTCACTCACTCGCTCGGTCGGAAATTGCAACGTCACTTTTTTCAAGTCAGTCATATCAAATGTACCATGTCAAGGCACTTTGCGCGACGATTGGCCGTCACTTTCACAAGACCTTTGAGAAATTTGAAACAGTCGTTTTTAGCATTGGGCTCAGGTTGCATGTTCCAGGTCAGTAGAGTTTCCTCCCATAATCCAAAGACACACGTATCAGGTGCACTGCAGATTTAAAATTACCCATAGCTGTTTGCCTATTGTCCACTGATGGACACAATCATCCAGGTAAGATGTTTACATGGTGTGCAAAAACCTTTCCACACGGTTTCCTGACTAATGACAATGCTCCTTCAGGACAATGCCAATTTACTCAACCGATTAGTCACTCTACTAGTCGTCAATACTGGTACTTGGAATAATTAAGACTGAGCGCCTTAAAAAGAAATACTCCAAAAACAATCTTTACAGTCCATCTGACGGACGGAGAGGGGTGGCGGTAAATGAGTTGGGGGTACAGTTAGGGACACAAGTTAAAATACACTTTCTCCTTTTGATAGATAATTTGAGGCTCCACTCTATGACTGGCTGCTGCTCAAAGCACATCACACATGGTGGCACTCCAAATGGGCTCCTGGGCTCCCCCTGCGTCCATGGTGTGTGTGTGTGTGTGTGTGTGTGTGTGTGTGGGAGTAAGACACGTTTTCAGGATTTCCACTTCAGAGGATAATGTGAATGAGTCATGGCTCTCTCTCTCTTTTTCTCTCACTCCTTCCCTCTTTTCACCCGGAGCAGGCAGCGGAAAGCTAAAAGCTGCCACCCGAGTCACAGAGAGGTCTGCGGGAATAAAGCTACCAGAATAAAAACAGTGTTAGTAATATTTTTAGCAGAGAGCTTCCCAAAAACGCGTCTAACTGAAGCCCACTCCAAAAAACGTAACGTATGTAAAACCCAAGTCAGCCTGGGATGCCAACTAGGATGATTAATCTTATGAAAAATCAATTAATTAATTACATTACAGATTCTGGGCGGGACACATATTTAGTGACGTGGTGATAGAAATAAAGATTGAAAAGTGCTGGATTCAAGGGAACGTTGCACAAATAAACACGATGACGATCTGTTGTGGAAATTTCAGATGTAAAACACCACTTCTCTGCCAAAGGACCTTTTTAAGCATTCACCTATACAGCTTTTAAGGCAATTAGTAAGCAAAGAACAGAGACCACACATGACACAAAGCACCCCCATTAGATGACTACGATGTTGGAGACATAAACAACCACCTTTTACCCAGAAGCAGTTAGCACAGTCACTGTTCACGAGTTTGTGATGTGAAATGATTAGCTGATGGTTCCATTTAGACAAATACACTTACGGTTGGGTTTAAGTAACTTTTCAGTTACAACTAAAATGATAATTTTGTCTTCTGATTCCTCTACGTTTCCGGTGATCTCGGTGGGGTCCATCATGGACAAAAATGTATTAGGCATGCATTTTTCATAGGATCTGTGTATCTCCAAATTTGGAGATTTTGGTGTGAGAAAATTCTCATACTTCTTAAGATAAATAAACCATTTAAAAGCCCATTGGATCGTCTAATAAATGCATATTGTCAGTGTCACAAAGCTGAAAACAGACGTGTTTTTATAAAAAATAATAAAATTTTCTACAGGACAGGGAGGATAGGCAACTAATTCAGTTTGGTAAAGCTTAGGAGACAATTCTGGTCATTAAGTTGCTTTTACTCTATGTATAAAGGCTACTTCACAAACAGGAGAAAAAGTCTTTTAAATGATCTGGATATTGAACTGGGTTCTACTAAGTTAAACGCAAATGTATCAACCTCTCTGTGAGTGACAAACTGTTGCCTGACTTTAGCCAAGTCTCCTCCACACCTTTCAACAAGAATCAGTATTCATGCAGTTTTTAATCAACTTAACTCCTATATTTTAACTCTCAAAATACAGCGCCAGATATGTCAACACTAGATATGACAGTTATGATCTCAGATCGGATCAAAGCATCTACGCTGCTGTCAAACCATGCCTTCTCCTCCCTGGGGCCCGAGCCATATACCAGTACAGTTCACTGCCATCCCGGCCATGCCTCCGACGTGTCACCTCTGACAGCTGTCAATCACAGCAACAAGAAGAGAAATTTGGCACCAGATGGGCGGGAACCACACACACTTGCTCTTTCATGCTCATTTGCCTTCTCAGTATCCCTCGCTATTTCTCAATGTAGTTAATAAAAGGGGAAAGGAAGGAATAGGAAAAGAACGACAAATAGGGCCAGAAGACAGACAAGAAGAGGCACGCGGAGAGATGGTGGAGAGAGTCTGTGAAATGCCTGGTGGAGCTTCAATGTGGGGTCAGTGAGTGGAGGTTATCTCTCCTTCTCTCCCACATACACAAACTGGAGACACACCTCAGAGCCACACGACAACAGCAGTATGGGGACGGTAACCATGGCAACTACTGACAGCCAATTAGGGACACTTGACTGACTTGACTGACAGTTGTATGCTGTTTTTCCACCCGACTCGACAAGCAGGGATGCCATCAGTGTGGCATTTGTGATGCTCAACCTCTCCACCTCTCTCCCCAGTTTTCTTCTCCTCTCCTCTCTAGCTTTACCCGCCCTCTCCCTTCCCCTCCAGTCCCACTTTTCCCCTTCTCTTGATCTATTTTCCCTTTCTCTGACCGTGTGTTACCTTGACAACACAATAGAAACCCCCCCGAGCACCCTGACAACCCTCTCCTACGCTATAGAAATGAATTGGGTTTTGGGCCCTCTGGGTGAGGCTGAAGAGGAGAGTGGGGAAAGTAAAAATAAGGAAATAAGGAGTAACAGAGGAAGGGGAAGGAAATGAGAAGTACACTGCGAAATGACAGACTTGAGAGAAAGAAAGAGTACTGTGTTAAGTGAAAGAACTGTTGAGGAAGAGAGCCAGGCAGTCTAATTAGCCGTCCCAAACTGTGTGAGAGCAGCAAGAGGACGCTTTTTCCTGTGTGTGTTTGAGACTGTGTCTTAAGCTGCCCTATTTCTGACAATATGGACTCTATTTGGAGTCGAGGCTTAACCATGGGCAGAGAGAAAAGTTTAGAGGGGGAATGTGAGAGAGGAGGGGGTTTAGGAGCTACAGAACACGGAGAAAGCGCAGTGTTCTGGGTAGCTCTCTGGGTAGGCAAAGAAGCCAGCAACGGCAGAGAGAGGCAGCGAGGAAACAGCGCGTAGAGCCAGAATATTTTCACATCTCACTCGGTGAATTAAGAGTTTATTTAGACCAAACCAGAGTTGGTGGTTGTTGGAACAGTGGAAAGACTAACCAAGCACATATATTTCAAACATCATCATCTAGTGAGTGGTAAGTGGCTGAAAAAGCTTAATATCAAGCCCTCTAGAGGCTCAAGCCGGTGCTTTTACTAGGTTTAAAACGGAGGTAGAAGTTGTGCTTATTTTTGTGGTAGCCACCACCGCTGCTGCTAATGTAATTAATCATTATTGCAAAGGAAAGCCTGCTAAGATCTCATTCAGTGAGTGAAGACGTCATCATCTTATGTTCAGTGTCAGCATTCATTTCATTTCTATGCAGCTTTTCAACTCAGTCACTTAAAGAACTTTTTACCTGTATAACTCTCCTGTGCACAAATGTATGGAAAGAGCACATGATGTAACATTTTCTTTGTAACTTTGTCTTTGATTTTATCTGTAGTTATGGTTGGTTTGCATGTTTTGCTGAAGTTATTATGCTGCATGCTTTTTATGTTCTTAATGGGTTTTCATTCATTCTCAGTCACCTCTTACTAGTTAATTATTTTAATGTTAGGGGTGGAAAGTAACTAAGCACGTTTACTCAATTACTGTACTTAAAAGGAACAGTTCACCCCAAAATCCAACATACCATATTTTTCCTCTTACCTGTAGTGCTATTTATCCATCTAGATTGTTTTGGTGTTAGTTGTCGAGTTTTGGAGATATCAGCTGAGAGAGCTGCATTTTTTTTCCATATAATGGGACTATAAGGCACTCAGCTTGCGGTGCTCATACAATTGAAAAAAACTGTACCACTCTGCTTTGGTATTTCTGGGCGTTTCCCCAACCATTCAGTCGCTCCTCCTACAGCTGTTTCATACCTGGAACTTTGCGCTTTCATGCTCGATACATGCTGTGCTGTCTTTTCAGCACATTTTTTCTGCTTTTCCCATACCTTCAACTATTCCACACGCCTTCTACATCATTACTCTTCTTTATTACTACAGTATTCTTTATTTCCAAGGCCTCTCGTCTCCTCTTCTGTCTCCTGTTCTGTCCTATTCTCAGGGGAAAAGGGGTTTTCTCAGTGAGAGCCCAGAGCATTAATTCCTGTTCTGTCTTCTTCTTTCCCACCTCCCTCTTGCTCGCTTTCTGTCTGTCTGTCTGTCTGTCTGTCTCTCAGTTTGACCGTGACCTGAATAGGCTCTGTGGAGACTACACCATCTCACTGAACTAGATAACAGTTACACGCAGAGACCCACATGGAGCAACCTGTGTATGGTCTAATGATTTTCCAGTTCAACAACCCCGGATGTCCACCACGTCACACACACAAGCGAATTAGTGCAAACTGTCCGAGCAATGTTGCTTCATGGTATGTGTAGGTGCAGTGTTCCAGGGCTAATAATCCTTAGAAGCATTTACTCAATGAATCAGATAAAGAACACACACAAACAAACCAGCAATACTAAACTTAACACTGGGTGGAAAACAAAGAAGCTATTCTGCTGTGGTGACTAATCTGAAATTAGAGTCCATGTGTGACTTTAGACGCCAGCAGAAGGAGGAGGAAAGACACCCTGATAGAGATGCAATTCGCTCTTGCAGTTCTTTATACATTTGACTGGCATTATTGTATGTGTTATTAGTGTATGGATGCCTGGTGCTATTTTTAAGCAGCACTTGCCAGCTAAGTCAAAATCACAAGGATTTCAGTTGCAGAGTCGAGGTAAAAGGTAATCTAGATGACGTAGTACAAAAATAATTTAATTAAAGAATTTATTAGGTTACTTACCTGACCCAAAAAGGCAACAGCATCAAGATTCCACCTAATGCAATGTGACATTGCAGTGTCCATATACTAATGAAGGGCTGAGAACTGCATTAAATAGCGTAACAAAGCCATCACAGTTAACTATTCAAATGGGGTTTTTTTGTTGAAAAATATTTTCTTTGTGTCTTTCAGAAAATGTCACATTACAAACATTACTGTCATTATAAGTATTTTTGTTCTCTTTTCTCTTTCCACTCTGGCAGTATGACGTCATAACACATCTATATTCCACATTGACTTAGGTTCAATCTGAGCCTAGCAGCACAGGTGGAACACAGAGCAAACACTCATTACTAAACCAGAGACTTCTGGTCCATTCCCCTGCCTTCCAGTTTTTCCACAGACTCTCTCTTTTGTCTCCTGCTACTCTTCCTCCTCTCCTTATGTCAAGTGCAACAAAACATTTTCATTGGTCGCACTAGTGCGCCTGATATTTAGCAGGTCTGATAAAAAATAATGATGCCTTAATAATAATGGGGATTAAAATTGATTAAAGTAGTAAACTCTAAAATAAGGTGGAGAATTCAAATGGCGAAATAAGAAATAACTTACTAGAAACAGAGTAACGTATTTATATATTCTTTCAAATATTAGCCTATATAATATCTAAATGAAAAAGTTAGGCACACCAGTGCCACCAAGCAAAAAGTTAGTCTGGAGCCCTGGCCCTTAATTTCTCCTAAGGGGGTTTCTCCTACAGTTTACAAGAAAACATCCAGTAGTGAGTCATTTCAAAATAAGAATATAATTCATTTCCCAGGAGACAAAGACGAGGCAATTCTGAGAAACTGTTTCCCCCACAAGCTAAAAGCTGCAGACTGGAGTGTTGATGCTGAGGGGGCCGGCAGTACAAGAAATCCTTTCACCTCACTGGAAGTCCTCTCATTAAATGTTAATGCCAAAAATACTGTTTAATGGAGCTTTAAGCGCTTGTTATGGGGGTCAAACACACCTCATACATTATGCAAAGGCTGTAAGGGCCAAAGCGTAGAATACTACAGGACTAGTAGTTTAGAAAAGAGAAATGCTGGGATGTTTTCCTCGTATCGCTTACATGTCTGTTAAAAAAATAATTTTTACACTGACATTGATGATCTCTTAAAAAGGGGTGGGACAATATAGCGATAGGGCAATATATCGTTGACCGTCAGGCGATACAAGAAGCGATAATCATTTTTCATTGTTGCTCTATAGTTCTGTAATTTTAATTAAAGACTGAAAAACTTGTGCTGGAGTATTGTGCTGTTTTCTAACAGTTTGGACTTACAGTGAATAAAGTAATCAAAGTTAGACAGATATCATGATGCATCATTATAGGACTGTCTAGCAATATATTGACAGTCGCAGAATTGCTGTATCGTGAGGCATGTATCGTGTATTCCCACCCCTAATCTTGAAAGCAAATACTGAAAAGTCATGCCCTTTTCATGTCACATTTGACACATTATGACTTCAGTTCAAGGGTTTTGCAGTTGGAATGTTAAACATGCAGTTTTTCATCAAAGACCCATACTGTAATGGTGTGCATTTACATCCACACAGAGGTCCTATTCTCTTGGCCTCTCATGCCGTGCTTAGCAACAGACCGGGAATATTCGAGGGAAACATGTGGAGCGAGAGGAGACAACTGGGCATGCTCAGATGTTCTCAACAGGTCGCTGAGCACAAGTCTACAGGTACATGCATCTCGTCTTTTTCTCTTTTGTGTTCTGTCTCTAATTTTTCCTCCATCAGTTCTTTCCCTCCGCATATTTACTCATCTATCCGGTTTGCTAGTGATGACCATTTGTTACAGAGCATGAAGAAAAGCACATGCTTGCAAAATCTCACTCTCTCGCTCACAAACGCACACATTGAAGGGGAGCATCAGCAGCTTGTATTCTCTCTCTGCTTCTCTAAGAGGGCTGCCCTAATTCTTCTTGACAAGGGCTGGGAGAGCCAAGAGAACATCTCAGCACACACACACACACACACTGAAATATGCCACGCCACCATCCATTTACACATAGACATGTGCAACAAAATACACATCAGTCATGGACAACACAAAGCCACACATCTGTGCTAATGGCATTTTACCTTAATTGCCTTTGTCACTGCTTTCAGTGCAGTTTAGTCCAACTCGCCTGTAGTTTCCTCCATCAACACATGTCACTGGCTTTCGTATGCCTGTAACTGCCCAATAAGGACAAAGGACAAATGTCTCAGCTGCTTTACATGCAGAATGAGACAGACTGAGGGTGAGGTAATGACAGAAATATGTTATTTGTCTGATGAAATATGTTTTCATAATTTATGCTCAGTCATAAAGTTTTTTCTTGTACTACGTCACCGTCAACAGACAAAAAAATGTGACATGCTCAGATGGTTGTCAAGCAGCCAAATTGTGTGTGACCAGTAGCCATGCATGTGTGTGTGCGGGTGATGTCTGTTTGTATGGATAATTGTGTTACAGAATGTCGGACAGTGTGAGTGTGTAAGCATGTTGTGCAATGTTTGTGTGACTGTTTTGATGAGGCCACTCAGAGCCACCATCGGCGACAGCAGAGCAAGTAGGAGAAGGGAGGGAGGAAGATGGAGGCATCTCTCTTTTTCTCTCTCCCCTCATACAGTATTAACCTCCAATCTCCATTACATGTGTGCTGTGGCCTTCCTAGAACGTTGTCAGCAGGACATCGAGTGTGTGTTTGTGCATGTGAGAGAAACGCAGAGACATGCTTGGATGTGCAGGCCGGGGCCAGGGGCTTCTGCATGAGAGAGAGAGGGAGACAGACTGAGCGGGAGGCAGCGTCCCTGGAGGAATTCAAACAGCCTCTGTGCTATGTGACCGGGATGGAGATGACTTCATTAGGCTAGCCAGTTTCTCTCTCTCCCCTCCGTCTCTGTCTCTCTCTGCCTGTAAATATGGCTGTGAGGGTGATCTACTGTATGTCAAGTAATCTTACTTCTAAATCTGTGTTAAAATCTGTGTCGCATTGACAATGGGAGGGCTATGTGTGTAGCCTTGTGCCTTCCTTTTGTGAAACAGCAGAGGAAAAATACTAATCAGATACTGCCAATATCTATTCAGATATCACACCCAAAATGTCAACAAAAAGTCATCAAACTGGGCTTGCAGTATGTATAGGACATGTTTTGATTTGTTTATTTATGGCTTTATGTCCCACAGGAGGCAATCTACATCAGAGTGAAAATAAAATGTCAGAGCATCAAATGTGATGGTATTTTACGTGTGTGTGTGTGTGTGTCGCTTGTGCTGAAAATGTCATCAGCTGATGGGAGGTACAGCAGATCAAATATCGGAGATTGTGTGTGTGCATGCATGAGTGTTTAAATGCATGTGTTCCCATGCTGTGTGTATTATGTATGTGTCGGTATGTGTCAGCCCGTATGCAGGCCTTCTGCTGAATTGTGCCCTAAAGTTTGCCTCACACCACGGGAGTTTTAAAATCCTAACTGATTTTGAAATCGCACCACACACATAAGGAGAATCTTCACAGATGTTCTTCTCTCTAATCTCAAACATGCTCACACTACAAGATTTGAAAATAATGCCGTATCAGACACTACAGGATGTTATTAAGATTATCGTGCCAGCGGGACCACCTCACGTGATCTCGTGGGGGAGCAGATGTGGTGGTGCAACAACTTGCTTTGATAACATTAATGTAATGATTTGCACTGAGAAGAAACAAAAGCAGAAGCACGAGTCTTGATGAGGAAGTGGTTGGGGAGATGCGGTCAACACGGGTTGTGAAGTCTTCAGAGAGAACTGGAGGTGAGAGGTCAGTTTTAATATATGTCAACAGTAGCTAGTATGCTAGCTGACGTTAGCCTCAAGGGCTAGAATGTTTACCGTTGCTCGGCAACACTCTCAGCGTCACCGTCTTCTTGTATACTTGTCTGTCTCATTGGCTATTGGTCCCGCTCGGAAAGTACTGACGTAATCATCCAACGTGTTTGATATTATCGGGCCGGCCCCGATGCGTCAGCGAGCAGGTCTGGAGGTTTAAGACTGGATCTGTAAACCCGTCACATTACCAGATAATCTTGGCCGAACATCGGTACTGACCGCTGTACCAGACCAGATTTCGCCTACAGTTGTCGGGAGGGGTGAATCGGGGACAAATCGGAACCAAAACGCCAAGTGTGAGCTCCGGCTTAAGGCTTTCTGCTGTACATCTTGGTAGTTATTGATTAATTCAATTGCTATTAGGACTTGAGCACGTCTTCTGACGGCCTAGTGAGCAGAGCTTTTAAGGCCTGTTTGACCCCGAGGTCAACAGGTCTCAACGCTCATTTATTCGCCAGGAATATTTAAAAAATACCCTAGAAGAACGCCAACTAGACACTTTTGACAAAATCATCTCTTACACTGTAAATTCAGTAGAAAATCCACATGACTACACTAAAGTTCTGCATATACTTTGTCAAAACGTCTACAGTAACCTTTCAGGAATATCAGTGACAGGGAATGGAGAAAGCAACATGTTATGGAAAGTCTCTTATTTGCAACCATACATCTTCGACTCAGGTTAGCTTGCCTTTGCGTTGCCAATGTGAAAAGATTGTGTGCGTGTGCATGTGTCTGTCCTTGAGTCCATGCTTTATCACCTGCATTTTAAAATAACACCACAGCTGTCTAACCTTGAGAGTAAGGTCAGCGTGTACACCTATTACCCCTCCACTTATTACTTCTGCATGTAGTAGTAGAGTGGTACACAACTGGTGTGTTTGCCTGTGTGTGTGTGTGTGTGTGTGTGTGTGTGTGTGTGTGTGTGTTTGCGTGTAGCCCTTGACCTTTGCCAATGACTCTCTCTACCTCTCTGTCAGATCTTTATCAATCCATTTTCTCACCGCAGCTATAGAGCTGCAGATGTATGGCGCAGAGGCATTGTATCAGTGTGTGGTTTGCGGGTGTGCGCACTCAAAATCTGTGTGGTGTACAGTGCAATCAAACACACACAGACACACACACACCCACCGTCTGGTGACTTTTTTAGAAAACCACCCGCAGTGAGAGAACAACAGAAGGAAGGAGATCAATAGTAATTCTCTCCGAGTGCAGTAATTTCCTCCGAGTGCGTAAATCTTTACTGACCTGACTAGAAAATGCCCAAGCCTGATAGCAGAATAGGATTGTGGCCTCTAACACACACGCATACAACAACCCTCACAGACGAACACAAACACACTCTGATATCAGCCAAAAACACACTCTCAGAAACAGAGTTAGTGTAAGACAGACAAGAGAATGGCATCAATTCATGGCAGCTCAGAGAGGGCTTCTTCAGTGTAGCTTTTGTCTCACTGATTGCCAGCACCACTGTGTTCTCATCCAAAATCATTTGCACTCCCTGCTGCTCAGAACCACATGTAAACTGACAGAAAACGTTAGCGGCCGTCGTCATCACACACACTCGCATCACATCCTTTT
Organism: Coreoperca whiteheadi; assembly: GCA_011952105.1. NCBI lineage: Eukaryota > Metazoa > Chordata > Actinopteri > Centrarchiformes > Sinipercidae > Coreoperca > Coreoperca whiteheadi. The sequence goes on from CM022484.1 coordinate 18,421,754, forward strand.
GTGCTCTTAACTGGCATTGAACCGGCGCGCAGCAGGCAACCATGTCTTCTCTTCAAAGTGATGGTTGTCAGTGGCGTCTTCAATAAGAGAACCATTATGTGAGCTCTATGGGGCCAAAAAGGTCAACGCAATCACTTTCCATAGACGGAGTGGGAGTGAGCGACCTGAAAATAGATAGCGGGTCGGGCATGACTCGTGATGTAAGTAAGGGCGGGGTTGCAGGGTAAGTGGCTCACCCCTGAGACTCGGAGCAAAATAAAAGTCTGTGTGGTGAAAGATTTTTTGTAGATGCTTTACATGAGAAAAAGCAACAGCGAGTTTTAAAATGTGAATCAATACAATTAATGGTGTGAAATCCACAGGGGGGCACTGGATACATTCTAGAGCATGTAACCCCCAGGAGGAGTCTAAGAGTCACATCTTCAGGGGAAGAACAACGTCAGCGTTAGTTTATCTTTAATACCTTCGCCGCAAACAGCGCCTCATGCCGTCAATGACAAATGATAGCAATTCTAAGAAATAGTATATTACATTGGGAACACTTAACTTAAAATCTGAATATTTATAATCCTTTCTGAGGGGTAATTTTGCAAGATGACTAAGAACGCATTCATAACTACAGCAATGGCCTAAAGTCCAAATCATATCTGAAATGTCAAGCTTTTCCTTTAATCTTGGCTCAGTTGTCCAACGTCTCTGTTTTTGTAAGATCCAGCCTTACGCAACCTACATCTATCCAACCTACTTTTCTTTTTTTTTTTTTCTTGGCTGTGGCCCAATAACCTGAAGTGTCTTCCCTCTTTCTGTTTCCCATAGAGTCTGTACTCCATCTTGATTAAAGCAAGATTAACAGTCTCCAAAGTGGATTTAAAAATGGTGTGAAAGGCGTTTGTTGAGACCCGTCACAAACCAAAGGCCTCAACTGTGGCATCAGCTAACACAACTTCAGTCAACTCCCCAGTGTATTTTATTCATCAACAAGATTAATGTCTAGGCTTTCTTGTGGTGCATCTGAAATAATAAGTAGTAACACTTGGCCTGACTAAACAGCCCATCCCTGCATTCTACAGGTCTGAGTAGATTGTAGATTATCTATACCCGCAGGGCACACCTCAGTGCTCATGGTGGTGTAATATTACTGTCATTGTTACAATGATCACAATGCATGCTGATAATTTTGTATCGGCTACATGCACCACTCTGCAGCAGAACTGTTATTGTGCTGTTTATTCATTACAAATTCTCCTCAATAACTTGTCAGTTACAATTGCATTTATTCTTTAATCAAACAAAAGAACTGTATTCCACATTTTGGAGTGCATCAATTGCATCGTGGGAATTTAAAAAGCTGCTAACACAATTGAATTTTCTGTGGCAGATGTTAATATCTTACTGCTTCAGACATTTTTCCACAATGGAAGGAATACAGTTCGGTGGGAAACACTGAATTCTTGTGATCTATGGTGAAATATTTACATTTGAAGAAACAGTAAAAATACTCGGTTTTTCGGCATGATATCAACTTAAAAATCTATGGGGTTAGCAACCTCGACTGGCTTAGGCTGACTTGTTTGTGTTGATAATGGCTACCACGCTGGTACTTCTTAGAAAGTATAACTGTGCTTTTAGAGAGGTGAGATTGTCGTCTAAACAAATTCCTTTGGCCAACAAAGCTATTTAGAAATATCACAAAAAGCACAGTGTGGAGCATGGCCAACTCACAGATAGGCAACAAAACTGTTGAAATGGGCTAAAAGATGTGTTTACATCAAACAAATACGTACCCACAGCCACAAGAACCCGAACAGATACACAGCCAGCGCCCAGACGACGTTCTTAGACTCTGACTGTGCTGCTGGTTGTGTGGGCAACGTGACGGTCTGACTGACGGTCTGAGAGACCAAACTATTCTTTGGGTGGAAATTAGTAAGTCACGCCAGAGAAGTGACAAAGTGACAGAGTACGTAGGCTGCAAGGGTAACAGGAGCCAAAACACAATTTACCTCCTTTCCTTCCAATATTTTCCCACAATATGTCTCGATTTTACCTTAACATTGGCTGTCTGGACCCAGAGTCCTGCTGGTTTCCTGTCCTTATGCATAGTTAATTGCATTCACCTGGCATCACAGGTGTAATACATTCCCCGGATAATTGCCCAGTGTTGAAGCCAGCTGGGTTTTCAAAGCCATTTTTTCATCTCGATGACATGAATTATCCATCAGGCATATTAATATGGATTTGGGAGAACTAATGCAGCTGGTAGTAGGCGATCATATGCAAATGTTAAACCAATCTAAAAGGCCCGATCACATGCTTGTGGTCATGCTGTGCTCGGTAACACCGGCTGATGGGCAATGGCAGAGAAGGAACGTGATGCTACTCGCTTCTTCTCAATGGGAGTCTTTCTCCAGCTTCAAACTGTGCCTGCCGACACATACTGACAACCATGCTGCCAAATAAGCCCATTCAAAATTAGACAAAGGCCAGAAGAACAAATATAAGCACCTCCTGAACACCATGGCAGGCATAGGATTACTATTACAAATAGTTACTATTACTATTATGAGTTTACGTTGGCTCCACTGGTGAGTGAATGTTCACCTGTGGTTTCCTGAAGCAGCGCTTAAGTAAACAGATCCATGATTCCAAATCGGCGTGGACCTTCTCTTAAGATCTCAGGGCACAGTAGACTGCAGAATTTGTCCTTTAGTAAACCAGATAGCTTGTAATGTACATCTACATCAAATAACTGTACACAATCAAAGAGGAAAAAACAGTAAATTGTTCCAAGAGATTAGCCTGAACTACTATTATGTAAATAGGCATTTGAACTCATACTTGGCATGACAAGAAACACCTAAAGCCGCAGGACTACTTGGGACTTGAAGCTGATACGATGACACATTTTTGAGTGAATCCATTAGGATCACAGCAGTCGCGTGTCCCAGCCTTCAGGCCTGCACAAATATGACCTCGTTTTCAAATTTGGCCTCTTTTCATATTTCCAAACCAGCCTATACTGAAACCAGTCAGGAACAATTTGTCTACACACGGACTTAAAGTCTTTGGATATATGATGATTCAGACTTATCAAGACCTATTGTTTTTACCTTTTTCGAATTCTAAGCTGCCTAATATGGGGGAATAATATGACATGGCATTCACTCAGACACAGTGGTCATACACAAGAGCATGTGTTCATATTTACCTGCGAGTTGTCAGACCCAGCTATAACAAAGCACCTGTCTCTCAGTTTGTCATTTACACTACAGCCAATATGTTGTGGCAACTGTTAATACTGGAAAGAGATCCCTTTTTTTTTTTTTATACTTCCCAGCGCTCGACAGCGGAGAGAAGGTGTACAGAAGAGGAGGACAGAGAAACTGAAAGTTATTACCGTCAACTGTTACGATGTTTGCTGACAGCGATGGGACACATGGCTAGGGCACAGAGAGAAGGAAGGAGAGAATCAGAGACAGATGTCTCGAGCAGTCTGAAAAACGTTGGGGGAAAGAATTGTTTCAGTCCTACTCGAAGGTCAGTCCCTTTTAATCTCTGTCAGGGTCATTCTTCTGGGTCTGTGAGCACGTTGCTGTGCGTCATTTCTCACTTTTCTATCATGCTGGTAGGAAAGAGACTTGTGCTAAAGACTAAAGAAACGGCGTAAAATGAAGCAATCCACAACAAACAAACACCTTTCACGTTAGCGTGCTTGGTTGTGTGTTTCAGTGGTAACAGCAACCCAGAATACAGTACACAGCAGCAGACTGACCAGTGTGGAGCACTTCAATTTTCTCCTGGATACTCTCTTTTACACGTTTACTTCCGACTGAGAAAAAAACTGCAGAGTATGGCGAAGTGTTAGCAGCAAAAGGTGGGCGCCCATATTCTTAACACTGGTTATGGTTTAAAAATGTGCTATACTAGTGCTGATACGATACCTGAATGTCAGGAACATTTTCAGTATGTTTTTCTACAACCATTTTTTTTATTTTACCGAACTTCTCTAATATTTAATATCATCTAAACATAAGCAGCTGCACAAAAAAATGGCAAAATGATAAATTACATTTCATTTAAATATCTATTAAATGTAATTAAGTAGTACACAAGACCATGAATGACCAGGCTTTTGACGCAACGTTCGACATTTGACAGTTTTTCAATACTAAGCGTGCTACAGACACATTTTGGTCTGCGCCAAAACAGTATTGCAGTTGGATTCCCAACACCACACACACACACAGACATAATAGGAAAACACAAAGATAGTTTCCAAAGATACGTCTATGCTCAACAGTTCACAAAGTGTGCTTACTCTCTACACATGGCCATCATCATCCTAGCGCTGGCTAGGTTAGCATCTAGCTTTGCATCCGTAATTCACCCTTAACTGTGACATTAATTGGGATGCAAATTTTGGATTACGAAAAACAAGCTTAAAACAAACTTTAATTACTGGAAAAAATGAACAGCCGACCTCTAGAGTGCCTTCTAGTACAATCGAACACTGAACAAGGCATTTTTGGTCCACCAAATTGTGACAATTATCTTCCATAAACTGAAAACAACACTGTGAAAAGTTCAGAGTTCTGAGACGAAAACACAACAACAACCAAAACAAGTTCACAGCTGTTTAAGTATACTAAGTGCCATGGATTCACATTGCTATCCCTCTATCTTGATTAACAGGTTACCATGGCAGCGACTTGTCAATCGCAAGGTAGCCACGCCCTAAAACATATCGTGTCCTATCGTCTATTTTACTCTAAATGGGACCATAATTTCCAAAATGAACATCGGCTGTATTGAAGAAGACTTAAAACTGGCGATTGAGACCATAAAGTCATCAGGAGAATGTTTACTGAGGTTATAAATCAAGAGAGTAATTGCGTAATTTTCTCATAGACTTCTACACAGTCAGACTTCTTTTTGCAATGGAGTCGCCCCCTGCTGGCCATTAGAAAGAATGCAGGTTTTCCTCATTGGCTTTACTTTTCAGCCCCGGAGGCTGCCGCTTGCTACCAACACGAACTTTCTTAAAATGCCAAGAAATCCTCTAAGCATGTCACTCATTTGAAATATGAGAAGTAATTTATTTGCTGTGTACGAGTGTGTGTGTTTGAGTGTGAAGAAACAGGGAACAGCCTGCTGTGTGCTGGCCTGATCGATGACCGTAATGGAATATTTGGGCTTAAGGCCATTCACAGCAGAGTCCCTAACACTAAAGTGCATCAGGGAGTAATTTATTCTTCTATGACTGTTCCAGTGTGGAGGAAGAATGGCTTGTGTGTACGGCTATTCACATATGTAGATTATACAGTATGTGCGAACTCACTTTTAAGCACGTGTGGACGACGCAGTAGGCAGAGTTGGTAGCGTATTGATCCCAGCTGATACCTCGGGCTCGCCCATCGATCAGCAAAATGTCTCCAACTCACTGCTGAGTCGGAGCCGAAGCTCTTACTTCATTGCCCCATAGCATCAGAGCATTATCTGAATTAGCTGGAGACACAGACGCTAAGAGGATCTGTCAATATTTCTGCAACGGTTATGTCACCGCTGACTATACAACAATTACATGAGGAGAGCTACTTCGAGTGAGAGTATCTGCTCGAAGTCTCTGCTCTTTCTTTTCTTGCCTTCTTCCCTCTCCCTTTCCCTCATTAGAAGAATCTCCATTTCAATAAGCCAATTCGGTGTGTTTAAAGAATGCTTAATAAGAATGAATATCAAATTCAAAGTGAACACAAAAGATAATTATGTCACTTGTTAGCAAATGTCCCCATTTCAGGTTTTTCCCGAAAGAGGTGGCAACACCTTCCAACCAGGCTGTACATTCAAAGTGTTTCAGGAACGCTGATTTGCATTGGACACGACCGAAACTAACTTATCCTCATTGCAGATTTTTGCACCCATTTCCATAAGATACACTCAAACATAAGACTTTGGACTCAACTAAATGACCTGTCAAGAAACTTTTTTCTCTCTCTCATCCTAGATCAGCTGTGAATGACGGTGACTATCATTGCAGCCACATTACAGATATTATAATCCAAATTGTTTGATATAACCACCACTCATTCATATTGTTCTCTCTTAAGCCATTGTCTCTTCAGTGAAATTTCTCACTCTAACACCCCCCCCCACACACACACACACACACACACACAGAGGGAAACTTTAAAAAAATAAAAAAGTAGTAACCATGGTGATATTGGACACTGCCCATGGTGTCCACTTACAAAAACAATGAAACATGCACAAACACACAATGTATATGCTACAAGCTCACACAAACATGTGAGCGTACACACCTGGCCGTAACCATGGCATTCCTGCTCTCCCTCAGATTGCAGGTGGAAAGACAGCCACCAAAACACACTCCCCCCTGGGGGCTGAGGAGCTGGGTGACTCAGACATTAGCAATCGCTGCCAAGCATGTTCATATATTCTACTGGAAGATGACATGATCTCTCTGTTACTAAGGAGATGGTACTGAAACCTTCTGGAGATACAGTAACTACAGTATCTGAGGGACTGTTTCTGTCCACTCCTCTAAGACTAGTCGTTTATGCCATTTCTACACTTTGAAAACCAGTGCCAAGATCTACTGTATCATGCACTTCAGCTAAATCGAAATGAGAACATTTGATTCTGGGCCTAATTGTACCGCACTCTTATTAAACCTGCTCCTGGAAATGGAATATGATAGATGGATTTTACGCAGCATGCTTAAAGTCAATTCCACTTCATACTGTCTCAATGGAATTTGTCACGCCGATGTCAGCTTAAATGTCATCACAATCTGCCCTGCGCCGTTTGAGACATGTTTGGGGGAGGGGACCCAACTAAAACCACAACAATGCACCAAAGGCAGGGGGAACACTGCCAAAACGAACACAGCAACAACGCAAACACGCCAAGCACATTTTCTTTGTTTCATTGTAATTCATTTCATGTGAGTATCTGCCCAAGCCCTGAGGAGGAAAAGAGACAGCTGATGGTATCACTGTTGAACAGAAACACCTAACCTATTTTGCTATAATGTACACTGACAACTGTTCAATTCAACAGCTTTTTCGTTCTATACATGTTTTTTTCCCCTCTATCCTAAGCAATTACATGTGTAATAGGCAACCTCTTCCTGGTACAAGACATCCCTGACAGCACATGTTAACGTGTGACCTTTTGCATGTGACAGATAGGGGACACCGTTCATTGGATCCCCTTACAGGGGGGCTCCTGAGAACATGTGGCTGTCCTGAATGCAGCCTGCAGCCTACCTGCGGGACAGCACCAGCAGCGTGGCAGGAATGAGCCACGTTCCCTTTTGCAGAGAGGAAAATCCTCCCTGAATGAGAGACAGAGACCCCTTTCAAAGAGGGTTAAATACACACCAGCCGTGTCCCCTGCTTTCTCTGCCTGTTCCCATCACGTCAGACAACACACACACACTCGCATGTCCACACGCTGTCTACGGATTTGAACGCCTTTTACATGCTTTTGATAATTATGCCAAAATGATGCCATGTCACTTGACAGGTGACCAGCCAGCAGCAACGAGACTCATTAGCATCTTTGTGCACTTTACAGACACCACGGCGCGATTCCACCTCAGTCATTTACAGCGTCTTTGATTCCCAAAAAAATCACTCTACACCTTATCCCGCTGTTACTATTTCCTATGGTATTACTAACGTTGTATTATACTTCTCTATGGTTATATATAAGTGTGACTGTATATTGGCGTGTTCGTAATAGCCATAAAACGCCATTTTTTTCTCCTGTAAACATGCTAACCCATGCAAGCTTACTTATGCAGTAACGCTAAGCTAATTATGCGTCTCTGCTTAAAAGTTAGTTCGAGCTCACCTTGCTGGGGTTTTCAACGTTACAGTTTTTAGTAGGCTATTCACATATTAGGCCTACGTACATTTTTGTTTCTGTAACGTTAACAGTCCTGTGTATGTCAGTATGAAATAGTTATTATGGCTCGGTTTGACCGCGTTGAAGTGGAGTGAAAGTGCCAAACTGGCACCAGACCTGTCTAATTTAGCTAGCGCTACTAATAGTCTGTACGGCACAGTAACACTGAGACCGTTTTACGTTTCCTCGGCATAAGTAGCACGAATGTGACATTTTTCACGCTATTCTCGGTGCTGTAGCCGTTATAAAATACGCCTACAAAACTTGGACGGAGTTGAAGCAACTGTGACTTTCCAGCTGTGGCCACACAGCTTTGGATGTTTGTCCCCGTAAACCCTGCAAAGACTACAGCCAGGTCAAAGAGACACGTTCCCCTACCTGCAGGACACTGTGATTTCAACTTTGGTGGCAGGAATAGACGCGTTGAGCGGGTCGAATTCGCCTATCGACGCCATGTTCAGGAAAGTGTTGTTCATCCTGTCCAAAAAAATTGTTTTGCGTTTCCAGCGTGGTCCAGCCCCTTTCTGCGAGCGACGACGGAGGACAGACAGGAAATGTGTGCGCGCCTCCTCGGCGAGAAGTGGAGCAAAGGTGCCAGGGAGAGGGAGAGGGAGGCTGGGGAGATGTGATGTCACTTCTCTCTTTCTCCTCCTCTGTGAACATATTTCTCTCTCGTTTTTCTTCTCCCTTCCCTCCCTCTTTGTGCCCCTCTGCCATCTCCTTCCCCTCTTTCTGTATCCCCCCCCCCACACACACACACACACACTCAGTTCAGTTGACTTCTGCTCAGTTCATTGCAAATTCAGTGCCACAGATTTACTGGCATGGAAGTAATGACAATGATACAATCATCAGGAAAATAGAATACATTTGTCATGAAAGGTCTTTCCTGTGTGCCCACACACACACACACACACACACACACACACACACACATTTCCCCTGCCCTCTCAATACCCATTCAGTGTATTCACATCAGTGCAGTTCAGTTTACGTCAGCTCAATTCACTGTGGGTTGTTGGCATGAAACACCCCATCACTCAAGCCAAGTCAGTTTGATTTATACAGCCCAATGGCACACATCACAAACTTGCCTCAAGGGGCTTTAGAACCTGCACAGCAATCGACACCCTCCGTGCTTAGACCCTCGATTCAAAAAAACCCCCATAAAAACTAGAAGAAACCTCAGGAATAGCAACCGAGGCAGGAGCCTTCTTGCACGGCCGGAGTAAGCCATGTTAGGGGGCCTGGGGCAAAAAAACACTGTTGGGCCCCTGATGATCACATCGGGGGCTATTTCGGCTTGGCCTTGGAGACTACTGGTTTAGAACAGAAAGCCTGTGCTACAAAGAGCAAGTGCGGAGTTTGAGAGACGTTGTTGTTACCAGGCAGGAAGGGTCAAATGAACGACGCTGTTGCTTTGCATCATGGGAAATGTCGGATCTAGTGTTTTACAGGCTTAACCTATCATGGCTAAAAGTCAGTACACCTCTGCTGCTTCAATTTTGACCATCTGTCTCTTGTAAGTCCTTCAACTTTATGGAAGTGCAATACTAAATCGCTGGACTGCACCTTTAAGGTCTTACGACAAGATTTTGACACAGGGTCCCTTTACAGATGACTAAAACCAGATATATGTGGTGCAGCACATTCGGTCCCTCTGCCACACACGTTTCTAGTCTCAGTAGTCTGTGAGGAGATTATTAGTATTATTATTAATACTGTTTGTGTAGAAACACACAAGTCTTTCTCTCCATTGCTTCTCTCTCTGCCTGTCCCTCTCCACGCTATGAGGATAAGCATCTGATTTAATTAACTGAAAGGGAGACCCTCCGCTGGCAGAGAATAGAATGACAGCATGATGAATGTGAAGGGATATGGAGGAGAGTCACATTATGAGGACATGGTGTCCGTGCGCGCGTTTTCAAAAGAGAAAAGAAGTTTTTTTTTCCTCTGGGTGCGTGTGTTTGTAGAGAGGTTGTCAGAAAGCGTGTGTGTGTGGCATCGAGAGAAATTGCCGATACTGTACTCCTTTATGTGCGTGCGTGCGTGCGTGCGTGCGTGCGTGTGCATGCAAGTATACAACGACCAGAACACACTCCTCCTCACAAGTATCCCAAACTGCCCTGCAGGTCAAATACTTTTGCTATACGCTGCATAAGTTTGTGTGTGTGTGTGTGTGTGTGTAGGCATAATGTTTAGATGATAGAATCATAGGATCTTAAAATGACGCATCTCAGTATTACTCAGTGTGTTTACTGGCTAACCACGTCTCTAAATATAGCTGTCATACACACATGCACCGACACGCCCTGGGCTGGATGTGGGACATGGTGGCCATAAGCCATTATTAAACCCTTGGGCAAACATCATGCCACCGCGCCGTGACCACATGGGTGGGTGGGGTGGATGGGTTCATACACACACAGGGGCAAAAGTGAATGGACACACAGTGAGACACACACACACACACACACACACCAACACACACATATACAGGGGTTACAGACAGAAAGACAGAAGCCATTTGTGTGAGCAAACGTCACATCATTGCCACCTGACTGTAGCGCCCGTGGCTTCCCCCCTCTACAGTGCCCCCTGGTGGGTGGATGCGGGTGTCTACAGTTTGTTTAAATGTGAAACAAGCTGCTCATCAGCCAAAACGGAGGGCTTCATCATACAAATTAATAACAACTTATAAAGCCACAAATATGTGAAATTGCTACTGTTGTTTTCTGATTAATACAATTATCTTCCAATTCCCCTTGAATTTCTTATTACTACAGAGGGCACCATGTTTAAAACATAAGTGAATTTAAAGGCATTTACATTTAAACTCTTTAAACATTTTCTTTCATCACTAAAATAATCACTGTCATAACAACAAGAAAAACAGTCTTCACTCTGAATATATGCCGATGAAGTGTTCAATGACTCTCGTAAGGAGAAAACACAGTAAGGTGATTGTATCAGGGGGGGCCATGGCCCCCCCTTGGGTGTGCCCCTGTGTATGACATGCCTGAAAGTTTGTCTTGGTTGGCGGTGTTGGGGGGATCTTTCTAGGAGTGAATCCTATGGAGAAAGCGAACTGATGCTTTGAACTCGGTGGTGTTGACTCTTTGTAGTGGACGCATTTGTGGAGGGGGAAGAAAACGGAACAAACTTCGAGTGCAAGTCTTGTCCGTCTCTGTATAATCCCAGATCATCTTTGCTTCACAGAGTGGCATGACCTGCAGAGGGCCAGTGGACTGCTGAACTGAATTTCAGCCGTGCCACGCAGATGTAAATCATTTCAAATAGTTGTAAGGTCAACCAAAGAACAAAGTCATATGCTACAAATGGACAATACTGCTTCATATTCATATTTTAGTAGGTTCACTGTTAAACATAAGATAAGTGCAAGTTTATTTCTATTTTTCCCCCCAAAAAAGTGTATTCACTGTGCCATGTTTTCATGGAAATCAATCAATTAAGTCATTTCTGCTTATGCATTTAGTGATAGAAGTGTCATCTTCTATTTACGCCATTAACCATGTATTTGCAATGTTTACATGACAAGTTATTAAGCATTAAATAGAGGTATGTAAAATCAGGCGGCAGTAGGTCCAAAATAAATTCTTAATTCTTAATTAATCTTTATCTGCAGTTTAACGAACTTATTAGGATTGAAAGCCAGTATCGGCTCTCATTTAAAGAGTTGTTGTGGAAGGTAGGGAATTAGCCACAGCAAATCAGAAAAATTTGTATTTTGAACATGAAAATCTTTGTATTTTCATGTTCACATTTGCCAAGGAGAACCAGAAAGTACAGTTTAGGCTGATGGCAATGTCAGTAATCTTGCAGGTATTTGGCATATATGCATTAAGAGCACGAATGGATGTCTTCACAAAATTTCATGGCAATTCATCCAAAAGTTGTCAAGTTTTTTTTGTCCAGACAAAAGTGGTGGAACGACCAGCATTGCCATCCCTAGCTCTGCGCCCCCGGTGTGGCTAAAACAGACCTAGTTTTGTCTCAGCCACGCCTACATTTACTTGTGTTAGGGTAGTTATGATCTCTAATGTGCTCCTTTACTCTCCAGCACACGGGAATCAACTGGAGAGAGCTCTCTGGCACTAAAAGTCACCGACACACACAACTGATACTAACCTGCACTTGTATGGCGAGAGCTTCCCTCCATCAAACATATACCAGGGCACACGCTTGACCTGCTCGCTATGGCTGTCACAATCAGCTATATGTCTCTCTCACTATCATTTCAGTTCGCATACATACTCAACATCTCCTGCTTGGGCGTTTATCTCCCGTAGTTCTTGTTTCTCTCTTTGCTGAGGCATAAAAACTCACACCGATTCAATAAGTGAAACACAGATGTCATCTCTTCGAAGGCTCTGCCCTCTAATATCATACTGAAAGGCCTTTACCGGCATATTAAACATGTTATTCCCAATCTGTTTTGCTTGATAACCAGGATCCGCTGAGAGGGGGACATGGTTGATTTCTGTAGCCACATTAAGAGAGCAAGCAGCAGTATCACAGCTCATCAGTTCTGGTCATAAAGCAGCAGCGCTGGTATTTTTAGCTGGAGGATTTACTCTGTGGACGCTCAGAGATGGGAGGTGGTGAATATTGACCCTGCCCTCCTGAGCCTCATTGCCACGCAGATCAACGCCTTTAACTACCACTTGGCTGCCTCTGTCTTGGCTGTTTTCCCCACACCTTATCTCTTCCCTCCTCCCTTGTTTCTGTTTCTATCTCAGGCCAGTCTTTTTCCAAAAATTCTGTCTTTGGGTTTGTTTCCATATGTCTATCAAAGACATGAAATGCAAATTGGGCGTCTTTTTTCATACCGCAGGTTGAGGCGAATAGCTCCCTGAATGTCAGAAAACAAAACATTCTCGCTGCTAATGACGCCCATATTTCTTTCATGATTTCATCCAAAGGTAAAAACAATGAAATGCACAGTAAAATTCTCTAATGCACCAACTAATGGCCAAACAATAATGGGAGTATAATGCTGAAAAGATGGTCCAAAGCGTCCATTACTCTGACTATTTCTTTGTAATTTCTTAGCACAAACGCTGAAGGGAACCTGGCCCGCACACACATACAGACAGGGCTAAATCTCATCCCAGGCCATTTCACATAGAGATGAACCTGTATTGGTTTGAATCCCTCGGTAAATACAAAGCACCTGCAGCTGTACAAATCACATTATTCAGACGGATTTAACTGTGAAACAAGAGGATCCGGTGGGGCCCACACACATATCCCCAATCAATGTGTTCACTGAACAGATTAGGAGAGGATATATTATCCAAACCCAAAATAGATTACGCTACGGTTAAACTGAAAGTGGAACTCTCAGCCCACGCTCTCTGTCTGAGAAGTCATCATTGATTTCTGGTGAAACTTGATCATCTGGCTCGTACACTAGAGTGTCAGGAATATGAGTAGCCTAATATTCGATTCCCATATACAGAAAACACCCGGAGGAGCTAGTAGGACGGAGACGTGGCGGTAAGTAGGCTATGAAAGCTATTTTAGGAGGACATGCAGGTGTTTCTCACAAACTTGTTCCTCAACTAAGAGTTCTGTGATCCAGTAACCTGTCTTGTCATTAGCCTGCATAGTAAAAGTGTGGGCGATGTGGATAGTTTGATAGAAGGCAGGCTCATAGGCTGACACAAGGTCACACTGTAGTCCAGTGTTGACTGTACACCCTTTCGAGTGACCCTTTGTCACAAAAGGTGAGAAGGGTTTCTGGTGATATTCATAATCCTGTGAAATCTAGACAGCATCTGGGGGAGGGTTCACTGTAGGGTTGATGCTACATATAACAATGGTCATGTTACAAGTTACAGTTTTTATTTCTTATTCAGGTCCTCCCTGAGAGTAAGATGTACGAAAATGTTTAATTTACGAAAAACTAAAAACATAATTAAAGACAACTTGTAGACTTATAATTAACTCCGCTGGGCGCCTGGCTACGTCCCTGTGGAAGTCACTGTGTCAGGATAGAAGTAGTTCTGGCGCGTAAACGCCCTTTAAGCCATAACTTGTCGTTTTGACATTTCCGCTTTTACAGATTAAACCATAGAGCCACAACGTGTTAACTAACATTGTTAGTTTATTGTATGATAGCATTTTATGGTAACAGAGTATAGATATTCAGCAGGTGACGGATGGATGTTCAGCAATGTCTCACTTGCTTATTTGGTGCATCTCCAAAGTTTAAAAGTCTACATGCGACCCCCACCATGATCTTTGCCTAACCTTTAAGAAATTGTTTTACATTTCGGGAAATACGCTTTTTTGCTTTCTTGTTGCGTTAGATGCGAAGGTCGATGCCACTCTCTCGCTAAATATGAAGCTAGAGCCAGCAGCAGGTTAGCGTAGCTTAGCACGATGATGGTAAGTAAGGGGAACCAGCTAGCTCGGCCCTGGCTCTGTCCAAAGGTGTAAAAAACAGAATAAACCTAACAGCTCATCTTAAGTGCCCTAATTAGCCACTTAGAGCAATGTGCAACTAATGTGATCCTCTATTCCATGCATTAGCTTTTGTGCGTGTATACAGTAAGGACAAGGTGGCTAGCCGATGTCCGAGCTGACAATGTTATGACTTTGATGCAAATCAATCACACTTCTCAAAATGAGAAATAACCAGATTCCTGTCAAAAACAGCGGAGAAGTTATGTTAAGTTATGTTGAGGTAATCAGGTTGAAAGGTGCACTGCGGGTGGGTGTTATGTCATCCGAACACACTTATTAGAATAGTATTAAGTACAATAGAATTGGATAGAAGTTCAACACAGCACACAAAAGGCAGCGTGAGGCAGCAGTGAGTCAAGGCCCTGCTCCTGCGAGGTCAATTAACACTCGTCTGCTCTCAGTACAGCTGAACATTAAATATTGATCCCTCTGTCACTGGTCACATTCACTTGTGTCCTCGGTGGGAGTTTCTTACCATTTTTCACCTCTCTCCGTCTCGGTCTGTGCCTCCTGCGCTGAAGTAAATCATAGGACACAATATTACTGCCTGAAATGTTTGATTAAAAGGAGGAATGAAACCAGCTACAGATAAATGATGAGGGCAGAAAGGCTCCAGAGATGATGCAAATTCTTGTAAGTTTATGTAAAGTATAACGTGTACAGTACTCCCTTATTTGTGGGACACTCAAAGCCCCAAACACGATGAAAACAAATGAAAACAAAACAAATGTAAACGCACACTGCATATGCTCAGACTGCGTCATTGAGATTTTTTGCCAGGGAAACACAAAGCCCACAAATACAAGAGTTGCCGGAATCTGAAATCCAATACGATTACTTATCCAGTCCAGCACGCCATTATATAGTACTACCACCATGTGGGCATAACGCATTAATACATGGTTAATAAAATTAACACATAACAGGGAATTTTCATTTTTATTTTACAATTTATTTTCAAACTGTATCTGATATTTCAATCACTTGAAATTGTGCACAAAAGAAATCAGCAGGAAGAAAAACAACAGTCGAAATTTACACAAGAGCAGATCAAATCAAATTTCTAAACAAAATACAACTTCAATTAGAAGGATAATTAAGATTTTAGGCAGCCTATCTGATTTTTTTATCAATTAGTTATGAATTGAAAAAAATATTCATATAATCATATTGTTTCTTTTTGCGGTTATTTATTTTGCAATTCAAGTGCAAGGCAATGGCACCGAAAACCAGTTTCTCAGTCCTGTGTAGTAAACTATGTTGAGACAATGGGGAAAAACTGATTTAAAGTTGCTTTTTGCATGAGATATTTCAGTGCAATCATTTTAGTCCCATTGACTTTTAGCATTGCCAACGACGTCTACCTCCAATATCCGAAACAGAGCGGCACGTGTTTTTTCCCCAATTCATTTAAAGGCTCCTCATGATACAGTAGTTCATGATAAATTGGTTACCTGACCTTTTAAAAAAGGGATCGTCCACATTTATAGTTACTACTCACTGTTAAGTTTAATACAGGCACTGATAATACCTCTGATTATGGAGAAATCCATCCCATTTATTCTGTGCAGTCCATCGTCTATGATGCTAAGATTTCAGAGGCATTAGATGGAAAGGAGTTCAAAATCTGACAAGGGAGACAACAGCAAAGTAAAAATCAACGACAAAATAAATAAATAGTAGCATTTTAGACTCATATTTAAAAGACTGAATGAAGTTTGATATGGTTAACTGCAGCAAGTGTGGAGTTAACAGACACAAAGACAGCGAGAGTTGAACAGTACTGTACATGGAGAACGGAAAGAGAACCTATCGCATCATTTGGATTGAAACACAAACACACACACACACCTTTCAGGAACAAATGCTCTCACAAAATACGTGTCATATCCCATGACTTAGGAATTACAAGGTGCTTCCATCGATATGAATGATTTACATTCACATTATTCAAATTAGAAACAGCCTCTCATTACAGTATCTTCTCATTTAATCGTTCAACACCATGCTTTACGACTGACAAAAGTTTCCAAAAAGCACTTGCTGACAGAGCCGTACTTCAGCTTTACAAATGTTGCACAGCTATTAAAGGTTAGAGAACATGTGTGTGTATATATACACACACACACACACACACACACACACAGTATAATACTCAGTGGGTAACCCTTTTCATCTGAAGAATCTAAATCCTGGAAGTGAGAAAATGTTTGCTGGAGACCTAAAGAGATGCAGGTCAGAGAAGCCAGGGGGCTGTGTGCTGACGGGAAAGTAAAACCATTCAGCAGGTACAAATCCTTAAAGGAAACTCTGTATCAACCAGAGAACACCGAAAGCGGCAACCCAGCTTGAGACCCCTGTGTTATTTTCACAAGTTGATTTACAGATGAACGTAGGGTTTAACAGTGGGCTAACAGTTTTTCTATGCTGCGCTACAAAGCCAAAACGCAGGAACTACATTGGTCAAAATTTTGTTAAGACCACAGGCTGACTTTCTGACATCTGTTTAACCATCTACAAAATCATTACAACATTGTACTTCCAAAAAAAACATGTCAAATGTGAGGTAAACACCAAACTGCCTAGCTTAGCAGAGTAGCAGTAACTGCGGTCTCAGCCTCTGAAACTAGAAGAATCGACATGATTTGATGCGGTTAAGCTACCTTTAGATCATATATTTAAATGTATTCAATCGTAGATTAATTCATTCATCGGTGCAAATGGAAACGAAAGCTGAAGGAAACATTTTGTTTGTAGTTACTGCATTTGTCCTTTTAAAAAAAAAAAAAAAAAGATTATTCTGTTCCTCTGCTTGACTAAGTAGCGTTCAAACGTCAAGCTCATTTTCCCCAACTTCACTGTCTGTAGTTACTGCTCTCTGCTTTTGGAAGGCAGTATATGCAGGAATATTGTTGCTCAAATGTAACACCGTTTTGTAGAGACGTGATATCGGTCTAGCAGTTGATTTAACACTGACTTAACACTGGCAGTATCAGCTGAAGAATAGGACTATATGCTTTTGCAGTAGTTAGTTGGTCCTTGGTTACAGCGAGCACACGCGCATACCCAAAAACACCTGGAGAGCAGTGACGGGAAGACACAACGCGTCCCGCGTCATGTGAACACATAGGACAGACTCACAGTTATTGCTGGTGCGCAGGAGATCTCGGTGGCTTGTTTTGGGACACAGCCTCTTTCAGCAATCTTAGTTTTGATGGACAACAATATGGTGCGGGGAAGCGAAGCATTTAACCAAAACCCCTTTTTTGCTTTTTTTTTCTCAGCAGCTCCGGCAAAAACTCAATACATGCGTAGAAGGTATCCATGTTGTGTAGTGCTCAAATGAGGAGAGGAATGTTGAAAGCACAGGAGAGAATCCTGGATCGATGGGCACGGATCCATAAGTCCATATTTTTACTTTCATTGTATTGTTTTCTGTAGTCCCTGGAGCTCTAATGGAGACTAGAGAGGCTCCACTGTGATCCGTCTTGACCTAAAAGAAATCAGTAAATACACTCAGCTTGAAAGACTGAGAGCAGTCGCATCTGATTAGACTTCAGGATCAGTGTTGTTTAGAACACTATTTTTCAGCCTGGGACCCTCACTTTCAGGCCCAGACCCACTTTGGGCTCCCATCCAAGGCTTCTTTAGGTCATGCGTGATGTCGTTGCTCCACAAATGAATCATTTTGATTGGGTAAAGGCCAGTAGACGATCATGATTGATAGTGATTATGAGGAATCAGATGTCAGTGGACTCCTTCCTCCAGGGATCCTTTGGCTTCCCAAATCTTCACTGTGCGGTCACTGCCAACCCCCCCCCGTAAAAAAACACACACACACACACACACACACACACACACACACACACACACAGAGGATAAAATTCAGCAAACACAGGTCATAAGAATAATAGTAATAATAATAACACTGGCATCCAAATCACGCTTCCAGTATGTTTGATAGCAACGTAATGAGAAAAAGCATAACAATTCAAACGAGCGTGTTTTGTGACTCACTCGGAGGCCGTGAACAGTTGGCTGCTGTTGGTGGCCAGGCCGTTGATGGGACTGTCGTGTCCGCGGACCTCGCCGAGGGGTGCAAGTGAGTCGGCGTGCCAGAGGCGCAGCAGCCCTCCTCTGCATCCGCTGAGCAGCACCGGGGAGCCTGGCACCACACCCAGAGCGCTAACCCAGTCTGCCTGGGCGCTGACAGACTGCTAGAGGAAACAACAGCCAGTTAATGAGTGCAGAGTTTGTTCTGTGTTCGCAGATCATACCGTAGTTTTTCACAAGTTCTTTTAGCTCATATAAATTGAAATCTGGGGGGAAAAAAGCTTCGGCCTCCTGATGTGTCACTACACTGCTATGGTATCAGTGTACCTGTAGCAGTAGTTTACTGGCTAAGTCCCACTTCTTGATGTAGTAGTCTCGGGAGCCGCTGTAGAAAACATCTCCCTGCACGGCCAGAGACTCCACGCCATCCTGATGGCTGGGATCAAACGTGTGGCTGGAGCTGATGCTACCCTGGGCACCTTCTGCCACCTCAAACATCTGGAGAAACAAACACACATGCCCACGATACATCTGATTCTTGTGTACTTTATTGCGCACACACAGAAATGGGAATTTCTTACAGCTATGTATGTCCCTTACTTTAATATGATGGTCTTTGGAGCCAGTGAGGACAACATCCTGTCCATTACCTAATTTGTCAACAGTCAGACACATGACAGGTCCCAAATGGCCAGTCAGCTTCCCCGTGGACGCAAACCTAGAGAAAGAAAGGAAAAGGAAAGGAGATTAACTCTGCTCGGTCTGAATGATTTGTGCAACTCTAAATCTGTGAACTTACTTGCGGAGGTCCCACATGCGCACAGCACTGCCAGCAGCAGCGTAGAGGAAGGAGCCGGAAGGGTTGAGAGCGATCTGGTTGATCTGACTCTCTCCTGGTGGGATGGCTAGACTCCTGGCAGAGGAACAGACGTCCCCTGAACCCACCTGGCCTGATGACCTGACATCCCCAAAATTGCAACACGCAGCCACATTAGGGGGCAGTATCCTTAGACACTGTTATGCTGCAATGATGGAAGAAGAAATGGTGGACTCACGTGAGTGTGCGGATACACCTGGCAGAGTCTCGTATGTCCCAGACTTTGATGTAAGCAGTCGAAACAGTGAAGACGAGACTGGAAGTGTACCTGAAAAATAACAACAAAAACAAGGAAAACAGACAAAATTATTTATCAAAAGCACCCCTTAAACCACTATTAAATACTTCTGCTATTTAGTTTGTACTGTTGCTGCGTACTAGTACCTGACTGAGACGACACTGCTGGGATGATCTGCTAGCGACATGATCTCCTGACCCGTCACCAAGTTCCAGACTTTACACGTGCGGTCTAAAAAACACGCACACGGAGCACACGTTAAAGAAAGGAAACATTCTTTCAAGGGCAGTTCTTTCAAACACAGCAATATGTATTTTCGAGTTGCAAACAATTTCGTTTTTCTTTTTACCTTTGGATCCTGTGAAGAGCAGATCATCTGTGGCATCGACGCAGAGAACAGGTTTGGTGTGGCCCTCTGCTACGTAGACGCACTGGAGTTTGGCCCCGCGGCTGTTCTTAGGGGCCGTCACAGGGTTGATCACACCTCTACAACACGCAGGACGTGATAAAAGCTATAGCTAGTGACTAGTATAGTTGATGTGATACATAAAAATAACAGGGTTTCAATTGCCGATAATAGCTTTTGTTTGTATTTGAAAAGAAGAGGCCCAGTGGATTCCTATTTAAAAAGCTAAAACCTTAAAGACAAATTAAGAGATGAACATTACCTATGGCCTTCACATACAGGTGACTCCTCCAGCCTGAGTAAGAAAACAAAGTAACATGAAAAATAAGGCCGTTAAAATGTAAAAGATTTTGAGTACAAAATGTTTCATATTGTGCATGCAGTACAAGTTTCATCCAGTAACAGTTGACATGAACATGAATTTAATTTATATTTGCTATTGTATTTGTAGGTTCTCAAACATTTGCTTTGAATGCTGATTAACAATCAGTGCCTGCACATTTTTATTTTGTCTTTGACTGTCTTTCATGGAGGTCTTGAGTCATGGCACATGAAGAAAAACACGTAAAGCATCGCCACTGGCCTTCTCACTTACAGTGATTTGTAGTCACTGCCTTTAGTTTTCGCCTCTGCTGTGCTAAGCGGAGGTGTGTGTGTGGGTGCTGGGATGTGTGTCGCCGTGGCTCCTTTCTCTTGCGCCTTCCTTCGGCTGAGGGGCGAGCGCTCCAGGTGCCTCCTGTCAGTCCCTATCGGTGACCTGGAACCAGAACTACAGACAGTAAAAAGTGACAGGAGTCATTTTGTACCTTGGTGCTGTAATAAATAACCCATCAGCACTGTCTTGCCACCAACAATCTTCAATAGTTTAGAGCTACAGTACTGAATGATGAACTAGCAATAATAATCCTCCCACCAAAATAAATGATAAACATTTCAGAGAGAACTATCTTGAGATAATTGTCTGCCACTGAGGAATGCTGCCTTTAACACTTACATGCCAGCTGGCCTGGCAGACAGTGCAGATGGGGAGGCAGTTTGCTCGCGGTCAGGGGTTTGACCAAGCGTGTGACCCTGGGTGTCTGCTGGCCCTTCCAGGCGCTCTGAGAGGGGCAGCAGAGGGGCCGAGAAGTCTCCAGTGGGGGATTCACAGGACAACTCCCCACTGCTGGCATAAAGAAGCTCCATCTGGGTGGTGGTCCGCCTGCGAGCCTGAGGGACCAGAATTGTTTGGCTCAATATTCAGCTGTCTCACAAGTCAACGGACCAGTTGGTAATTCTTTTAAGTCCTTTAAATAACTACAGTGGAATGGAAGAAGTTGTACTTATTGGAAGTAAAATAGGACGTACAGTAGGAAAAAACACGGAAAATATCGTTTTTTTACAGTCAGATTGCCAGGCACGCTACAATACCTTGCTTCTTGGTCTGGATTCACCACATAACTTCATTAGGTCTGATGCCAGTGTGCTGAAACAAAGTCAGGGATTTTCAATCAGTTACATGCACTACATGCTAACATGCTCATGTTAAGCAGGTATAATGTTTACAAAGTTTATCTGTTCATCTTAGTTCAGCATCTTAGCATGCTAACATGTGCTAATTAGCATTAAACACAAAGGACAGCTGAGGCTGATGATATTAGTTGTGTACAGAAAGCATTTGGTCATAAACATAACTACTGGACGAACTGAAATGTTGACCTGCTACATGAAGGGATCAATAAAGGTAATACAGTTCTAATGCCGGTACAAATGAGCTATTTCAGTCTGGACCACAGCGGTGGACCGACTCAGCGACAGACCGACATTGCTAAAAACATTTACATGGTTCTAAAACTAAGCGATGTGAAATGAAAACAAAAACATTCTAGCGAGCAATCAGCCGTACTAAAGGCCGAACATGTTGTGCTGCCGCCAACCTTTCACTGTGAAAGACATTTATCATTATTTGGTATTGTATTATTTTGTCTTTTTTTACATTGTATTAGGGATGTCTTTTTATAAGCCCCTTGGGTTCCCTTCTGACCTGTACATATATTTGTTCTATCATTAAGGGCCTTTTATCATGATGTTTTAATTGAGCAAATAACTTAAAGCCAAAAACAAAACTGTTTTACACATTACTGAACAGAACAAGCATTTTGGAGCATAGATGGATGTTTTGGTATTATATACTGCATCCGTAGCTAATGTTGTTAGCTATGCTGACATCCACCAGCAAAATATGAGCGCACCCACACAGGTGTTTTCACTCATTAGCCTGATTGGCCCTCTCCACAGGACTGTGTGGGCGTGTACAGACTGTGCTTGACTGGCATCTCCCTCCTGTTTGTTTTCGCTTCACATGTTCTGACTGGACAGCATACACCGTTATCATGTGTTAGTCCATGTCGCTCGGCAACATGAAGCAACGCCCAGCTCTGCCGAACATCAACCCGAGCAGAGGTCTGACCAGCCGGAATCGAGAACACCTGCGTGCCGTAGACTGCTTGGTTCGTCGCAGCCCCCTTTCCACAGCACAGGTATAATAGATAGCATTAACGATGGCTCGGTCCATTCAAGTGTCCCAGTAAGCCAGCATGTACAATGCCAAGACACTAGAAGTGACGCGCCTAAATGGACTGCAGCCACAATTAATGTTATGAACGACACCTGTGCTTTCCTCACTATGACATGGAAGAAGGACTATGCTTGTAAAAGTGACACATAAAAACATACACTACTGGGGAAGAAAAAAAAAAAGACACGCTGTCTGTCTTTACCTGCCCTCCGTGGCTGGACTGGGGGTGGACTCGTCACTACTGCTGTCATCTTCATTCTCTGTACCGTAAGAAACACATGCACATTAACGCACACAGGGAAAACATCCATTGAGAAAGCCAAATATTACAGCACAACGATGAGCACGGCTTCAGCAGGGCACAACTAAGTCAGGGGTCTCCAGGTTTAGTTAGATAAACTGGGGCAATCAGGCGTCATTAGTGTAACGCTGCTGGAAGCTGCCGAGTTTGTCCTGCGTAAAGGAAGTAAGGAGAAAGCATGAAGGAGGCAGGAAGACGGACACGCAGACACAAAAACGGCCGTGCGCACAGCACTAGCTTTGAATCCTGCTGCTGAGTGGATTTTTACGGCTGTTGAGTTTTAGCGCCAACAGCCTGAGTGAGTGGGACTCGGGAGCAGGTGGGGCGACAGGGGTAACCTAACACAACACATCATGCACGTCATGGCAGAGTCACTTCAACTGGTTAGTTTTTAAAAAAGGGGGCTGAGGGTTAATGCGCACTACAAGATTTCTTAATCCACTTACAGCTATCATAAGCACATTTAATGCATTAAACGTAAAAAAGATTACTTTACAATCTTTCTATGTTATGTTTAAGGTAGAAAAAAAAAAAAAGAAAACAGGATGAGGACCGCCCAGCTAGATGTGACGTTTTTGGCAAAACAGTGTTGTGGTGGATTTTCTTTTCCTTCTTCAGCCTTTCACACTAAGTTCCTCCTGATGCAATGTGATGTTTCTGGTTGGTCAGTGTTTGAAACAGGGGGGCGCCCCGGGAGCTCCCCTGGTAGAGGACGCACGGCTGAGTCCTTACTCTAGTGGCCCGGATTCGAGTCCAGCCCGGGCCCTTAGCTGCATGCCCTGTCTCTCGCTCTACTATCACTGTCAAATAATGCAGGAAAAAAAAGTATCTTTAAAAAAAAAAAGGTCTCTGGTTGGTTATGAATTAAAGGCGGGATCGTATGCCATTAAACGTTACCCACTAGGAGGCGCTATTACACAAGGAAACTTTCTCATGGGTAAGATTTTAGAGGCACAGGTCATGTGCCGTTGCTAAGCGTCACCCCTGTATGCCTGAAATGTATCCTAGACTCCTGCAGAACAAGGGGATCCGGGACACGTAGATATGATGCCTGACAAAAGGACTTAACTGTCTCTCCCCTGTGATAACAGTGCTAATCAGCTACTTCCCAGGCTCTACCCAACAAAACGACCTTGGATCCCACCAATGTTTTGTCTTTTTTTAAAGATTTTTTGGGGGCCTTTTTGCCTTTATGTGAGAGACAGGAAATGTGGGCGAGACATGCAGCAAAGGGCCACGAGTTGGATTCGAACCCGGTGTGTTGCTTTCTGATCATAAATTCAATGCTTTCTTTGACTAAATTGAAACACATCTGGGAAATGCAAATAATATGGTTGCTTTGATAAAAATAATCACATCTACGTTATAAACTGATTAAACACTGAACACAATTTCCTTCAGCAACAGCCGTATCTTTTAAAAAGCCCAAACAGCCACATGATGCGCTGTTACATCACTTTACAAAGATTAAACTGCCCTTCTGGGACCAAAGGTTGGCAAAGGCTCCAAACATCTTTTTAAAAAGTAAAAAGCTAGTTTTGATCTTTTCATTTAATTCCATACTTTCCTTTAACTGGGGGGAAATCTTGTAGCGCACATGTGCCACACTCTCAAACACAGTCACATCGCTATGCACGTCATACTCACCTGGCGACAGGTAACCTAACTCTGAGTTCACACCAACACAACAAAGAAAACAAACAAATCAAAATCAAACCCAAAGATGAGGAAAGGGCTACTCTTTATTTTACAGACCAGTTTTTTGTTTCATGGAGAATCCAATGAAAAACTTGTAATGAATATATTTCCATGACAAAGTGAGGCCTGCAAAGTAAAATGTGGCCATATGGGGAAAGAAATGATTGAAAAAGGTGATTGTGATTGACGTGCTCAGACCGCTATCGCGTTGCTGGTGTTTCCCACCTTGCAGAGCGCTGCCCAGCAGAGCGTCCAGCTCCGGGTTGATCTCAGCTTTCTCTTTCAGCATGTGGAACAGCAGCTGGTTCTGGGTGGCACTGTTGATCTCCGTCTGCTTCAACCTGCCCTCCATCACCTTCAGCTGGGAATCCTTCTGAGACGCCTGCAGACCCTGACAGTGACCACACAGCGGACAAGTTATCACTGGAGACGCAGCGATGAATTCTTTTTAAGTGCTTGTATATCTCAGAAACAGGCAAACCTAATGAAGGCTCTGTAGCTTTATCTTTAGTAGCCTATGCTGTCGTAATTACCTCCACTTCTGTATTTGTTCTTTGCTGCTGGGTTGAATGCATTTCCTCACTGGACCAATTAGCTTTCATCAAATCTAATCTTACCTAATCTAATTGAAACTTAATTTAATCAGGCTGTTCCATCTAAAGTCTTCATTGGATTCAGTCTTATAAAGGAGCCATGGCTATGAAAGCAAGATCAAGATGAGCAGACACAGTTGCCACAACAACCAACAGTTTTTACCATACAGTCCATTTATTTAGAAACATATAGGTATCAAAAGAAATATATAAATACATAAGGAGTGCTGCGTGTCATCTCGTAAATGATTCATGTTGGATTAACATGCTGGGGTTTGCATGACTCATAATCATCTTCCAGAGGTGAAAGCGAAGGGTGTATCAGGTTAAATAAGTTTCTTTCCCGGAATAATACAGAAAACTGAAGTTACCTGCTGTCAGTACGTGAATGCAGAACAACATTAGGTACCTTATTGATGGCCATGGTCATGAAGTGGTCCACAAGGAAGCGGGCCTCTGACAAATTACAGGAGCTGATCACCGCGGCAACATCCACTGTGTCTCCTTCCTCCTGTAGCCCAGAATAATAACACATTCAGTAAAGTGGCATTGTAAGAAACTCAGTCTTAGCATTTGACCATAGTGTATGTTGTGCAAATTTTAAAGGAATATTTTTGGAAATACAGCGACCATATTGCTACCACCAGCACCTGGTTAGCTTAGCTTAAACCAAAGACTGGAAACAGGGGGGAACAGCTAGCCTTGCTCTGCCTACCAGCACCTACACACAAACTTGTTCTTACACTGAGCTGTTGCTAAACATTTACACCCAGTACCTGCCAGGTGCTGTGTAGCTAACTGAACGTACTGACAAAGCTAACTGTAGCTTGCTAATATATACCTGCTTAGATTGAAGAGTAAAATAGGGATTGGGATATGGTTGACACTATGGCATGGCATTTGATTAAAATGCTGTCTTTACTAGCTAACGCTTAAGTTTTAATGGTGCAACCCAATTTAGTAAATCACTAGTGTGATACCAGCTAGTAGATAGCGGCCCAATCCCAAGCCTGCACCATTTAAACTGTTTTGTGTGTGTGAACCAACATGTAGCACCAGAGATTCATGTATTCAACCTATCAACTTACACAGCATGGTAACAGCGCTTCCAATGCTAACTCATTAGTGACTGTAGCCCTCAGGCTTACAACGGATAAATAATTGCACAGTTTAACAGCAGTGACAGCAGCCACGGGATTTTGGAAGCCACTGGGACGAACATGCATCTGATCCACGCTGCTATTTTCCACCCTTCCTATCACTGTTGTGTCTTCAGATTGCTCGTTCTTTAAGCTCAATAATAATTGACTGATAAAACTATTCATGGGGCACTGTGAGAGCTTGACAGGGTGAGCGTGCCACATGAACCACTGAGGCCATGTAGAGCAGATGTTCTTCAAATAACACATTTTTAAAATGCTATTTATGAACTGCTGTTCAGTGTGCATCATTAGGCGGCTGGCCCTGCGTTTTTGGCTGTAGTAATGGGCTGCGCTGCCAGTGGTTGTTTTATTGAGCCTATTATTCTGACAAATAAGCGCCTGATGCTTATTTGTCAAAGTGGGGTCCAAAATGCTCTGGGAGCTGTTGGTGGTGATGAACTGTGCAATTATTTATTATATTTTTGCCTGAGGGCTGCAGTCCAGTACAGGAATATACTAGCTAATGAGGTATTAAGTATTTTGAAAACTCAATGGCAGAATAGCCATCATAAGAATCCTTCCTTTACAACGACACACTCCCCACCACCTCACCTTGGCCTCCTCCATCTGCATGATGTTGGCCTGGCAGTCGGCGATGCTGTCGTTGATATAGTCGATGTTGGCGCTCAGAGACTCCAGCTCCTCGTTCAGGGAGGCCAGGGAGCGGTCGGCGTCTGCACCCTCCACCGCCATCTTTTCTCTCTTTCTGGACACTCGCTCCCGCCGCCTGGTGAGCTCCTCCCGTTGCTAAAGTGGTGGCGGAGTTTTAGGGAGAGGGAAGTGGAAGGAGATGGGAAGGAAAGGGACAGAAGAAGAATGAAAAATAAGGGACAAAGGAGCCAGTTCATGTTGGTTTTAACACACTTTACAAAACCTACATTTGTCAGCATTTATTCTGGACTTTGAGCATTTGGAACTATAGTTTAAAAACACAATTTCTTCTCCTCTTGCTTTTTATTTTTCTGCGACCATCTTGAATCTGACGTCGTGATGCGTCACCTTCAGCAGTCTGTTCATATCTGTCTCCATGTTAGAGATGGTCATCCTCTGCATGATGATGTCAGTGACACGTCTCTCCAGCGACTGCCATTTGGCCCTGGCTGTCCTGCTGAGGTAGATACTTCCCATCCGCACCGGGGAACTCCTGAGGAGCAAGACACGGCTCGTTTAGAATTGTTAAAACACACACTCAACTGTGTGATACACGCCTTAACACACACACACCTGGCTCCATTGGATGGGGACGCTCCGGAGGCATGCATCCTCCCTGGGGTGGCTCTATGTGACGGCTCCTGGAGGGGTTCAGGTAAGCTCACCTTCCTGCTCACCTTCCCAGACACGGGCCTCACCTGCCGCCTAAGAGCGGTCACCTGAGAGAGTTCACAAAAGAGAGAGTCTTTTCGCATGTTCGAGTGAAACAAAAGCGGATGCGAAGTCAGTGATATTGTGGCTATGTGTGTTTCTCACCTCTTCGTTCTTCCTGCGAAGAATCAGCTCCTGTTGTCTTTTCTGGGCCTCCATCTGCTTCAGTTGGTGCTGTAAGAAGAGACGACTATTAGAAAAGAAACATCCATGTGCAGTGGGAAAGTGAAAGGTTGGCAAACAATGACCTTGAGTAAGTAGTCATGACAAGAATCAACCAACTATATCAACAAATACATATTGTATAAAAAGCAGGAATTTATACATGATTTACTTCTGAAAAACAATCACCATTGAACTTACATGGTGTTTTATCAGCCTAAAAACCTTAAGTTAAGGTGCGTTTACCCATTACTTTATCCATATCTTGTCTGTAAGATAAACCAAATATATGTACTATGACAAATAACATGTAAAAAAAGAAAGAAACCAATGGCTCCCTGTGAATGATTCCGTCCCTCTCACCTCAGCTCTGCGCTGGTCTTTCTTCAGAGAGGCGATCTCCCTGTTCCTCCTGCACTCTGTGGCTCGGTTTCTCTCCTGCTGCTCCTTCATCTGACGCATCAGCACCACCTGGTGGGAAAGAAACGACACAGCGGGAGAAATTCAGCGCTGCAACAAGACCAGCGTGCGAAGGGAAAAGGAAGAGACCCCTTCCTTTACCTTGGTCTTCTTCATCTCGGTCACATCCTGCTGGAGCTTCTTGAGCTGCTTCTCGTACTGCGACTGGTTCTTCAGCAGGCGGGCGTGCTCCTTCTGAGCTGACTGGAGCTTCTGCAGCTCTTTGTTCATGGAGCTCAGCTTCCTCTCATACTCCGCTCTGATCTTCTTGGCCTTCTCCTCCGTACCCGACTCCACTGAACCTGGAGATGAGCAAGAAAAACGATGACACAATATCGTATCTGTTTCAGAACGGTATTTAGGTACCGATTACAAGTTGTTGTTACCGAAGTGTCTGTCCCCTACCCATATTATGCAGCATCTTGTCCCTCTCCAGCTGCGTGTCTTTGATCTTGTTCTGCAGCATCATCAGCTTCTGTTCGTACTGCTGTTTGAGAGTGTGCAGACGCCGCTGGCTGTTCTCCAGCTCGTCTATCAGCTTCTGCTTGATGGCGATCTCACAGGTGATGTTGGCCAGGTCGGCCTGGACGTTCTCTGCGCACAAACGCATCATTAGATCCTGATGCCGCTTCCGTTTTTCTTGCCAACCTGTGACGTCAGGAAAGAAGCTGTACATAATGGCCTGTCTCGCTGCGGCTAATATTTACCTTTCTCCTCCAGTTCTTCAGAGTCGGACTCATCGGATGTCTCATCTCCCGCCACGTCAAAGTCCTCCTCCTCCCCATCTGCATCCTCGGCTTCGTCGTGGTCGCTGCCCTCCTGGCAACATACAAAGCACACACATGGAGAAGACAATAACAAATGTACACGCTAAGAAATGTGTACTCAACATCTTTTAAAAGCAGGAAAGCTTGAGTTAGTGATTCTCCACCTACCACCTCTGCCTCCTCGTTGAGTCGTTCCTGCTCGTTGTCTGGCACTTCCTCTCTGACAACGCTGGAAGAGGAAAAGGCTGTAAGCCAACTACCAAACAACACCCAGTCCTTATACTGTAGGTCAGATTTGGAATTAATTTCAAATTACAACAGGGATGGGTAAAGTGCACATGCAAATGATTATACACTTGATCAGATCAGGAACAGATGTGGAATCAGTGTTAATTAATGAATGATTTCACTGTGACTGCATGGGGGGGGGGGGGGGGCCAACATTATTGATAAACGGGGAAAGAAAAAGGGGTTAACCTTTCTCTTATAACCA
>CM022484.1:18451367-18481796 GCA_011952105.1 Coreoperca whiteheadi
GGGGGGGGTGTGGGGGGGGGGGTCAACATTACTGATACACTGGGAAAGACAAAGTGATTAACCGATCACGATGAAAAGTTATTACCATCCACATTACAAACTTATTTCACTTTAAGAAGGGCTGCCACACACTACTAAGATTTGCTGACCGAATTCTATTCTTTAAAATTATCTTTTTTTTGCGCACTATAACTATGCACATTTTCCAACTCCAGCTCTAATTTTCATCCTTTTTTTTTTTTTTTTTTTAAGACTGAGACACTACTTATGATGAGATCCGATCAACATCTTGCAGTGTGCAGTGAAGAGGAAAACGAGACAGAACAGAGGGTTACGAGGAAGCGGTAAGCGCTGGTTCCCTCCAGGAGTCTAAACCACCTGTAGGTGCAGAAGACGTTAGAGATTAGTGACTCTGGGATCTTAGAAAGGGAGGTTTGGGTTCGGACCCGGGTCAACAATCAACTGAAATCCTGTCAATTACTTGGTGCATTTCAATCTGAACACAAAAGGACATGATTTGCACCGCTGGTAACTGATTCAGTTTCAGATTTGACCCAATCCCGGATAGGATTTAGCAAACCTGGTGTATTCAACCTCCTGGTGGTGTTGATGATGATTCTCTTCATATCGCCTTAGTCTTCAGAGAGAAGGATGGGGGTGAGGATGGTGAGGTGTGGAGGTGAGGATGAGGAGGAGGTAGAGGGGGGGGGCAGTCAGGCCGCATACGTCCGGGCAAGAGAGGGAATATTACAAGATAGGGGAAAGACAGAGAGTGAGAGAGCAGCAAGAGAGACCAGGTGAGTGCAGAGACTCCCACAAACACAGTGTGTTCAAAAGAGGCATCCGGATTACGGAGATGCAGACGGAGCTTCCTCGCTTCTCATGTGCAGATGTCATGCTGGCCCTCGCAAGTACAGAAAGAGCACAGTGCACACTCACAACAAAAAGGATGAATGATCATTGTGCTACAGCGTGCCAGAACAACCATCATCATTAGTAGCCGTCACTATCATCTTGCCTCAATCCAGCCTTCATTCCATTCCAAGAAACACCAGGGTTAAAACTGCTAATGCAGGGAGCCAGGCGATAATTACCCACAACACAACAGGTCACACGCCCTCGCCACGGCAACAGACAAGCATCAAGACTCTCCCCTTTCAGTTTCTGCACCTGTGTCAGTCTAATTTACCTTCAAGGAACTTCGCAAGCTTTCTCAAAACCAGTGTGAGCAGGTAAAAGCTGATCGCAACGAAATCCCACACTATACCTCTTCTTCTTCTTCTTCTCCTTCTTCTTGAGCTTCTCCAGGTCTCTCTTGGCCATCTCGATGACGTCGCTGGCCTCCTTCTCGGGCGCGAGGAGGGCGGCGGCGGCGAAGGAGCCGGGGCCGCCGTACATCGAGGAGCACGTCGAGGCCCGGCACAAAGACTTCCTGAGATTCTCGCTCACGGCCTCGCTTTCAAGAAGTTTAGCCCTGAGTGAGGGGTTGGAGAGTTACAGTCAAGCCCTATCACTCTCACGCAACACGAACAAGTGTTTTTAATTGCTATAAAACTTTCAAATGGAACGAAAAAACAACAGTGTATGATTATGGGTAGACATTTACTTTAATAATTCTGTGCACAATTACTGATGTTTCAGTAATTGTGCACAGTACTAAGATAGTACTATAAAATAAAATTGAAAATGTGGTCACTTACCTGAGCTCCTCGATTTCTTTGATGTAGTTCTGAATCATGTTCCCGATCTCTTCACTGCCTTCTCCTACAAGCAGAGGCATCACTTTAGCTTTAACATGGATTCATGGTGACTTGTCAGGAGCAGTGGTGGAGAGGGAAACTTTGAAATGTAATTAGATTTGTTGCCACACAAAATAGCTTCCCTACAAAACTACTCTATAGTCTTGCGGTACTTCTGTGAGAAGCATTTCAGGAACATGCTTTGGTGAACCAGCTCAGTTTTCATCTAACGTTACCGCCATTAGCAGGTCAAAACCAAGGGGGACAGAGCCTTTGCAGTAGCAGCCCCAAGACTCTGGAACTGCCTTCCCCTAAACATCCGTGCAGCCCAGTCTATAAACACTTTTAAGTGTCTTTTGAAAACTCACCTTTTTTCACTAGCATTTGATTAGTGTCTTTTTATAAGGCTAAGTATAGTGACCAATGTCTACTTTTCTAATTGCTCTTTTATGTAATTTTTAACTCCCGCGCTTATTGCCTTGTCGCGCTTTACATTCTTGATTTTATATATTATAATTAGTATTTTATTTATGCCTTGTTATGCTTATTACTCTTAGTATTTTATTGTGAAGCACTTTGGTGTGGCTCAGCCATCTGTAAATGTGCTATAGAAATAAACTTGACTTTGACTTTGTCAAAGGTTACAAAATATAGTTTATTTTAAACCAATAAACCAAATGGATATCTAGTTTTTTGTACTTAAAACTGTATTCAATGAAAAATACTGACCTGAATTACATTCTAATTAACAGATAGCAAGAGTTGTGCTATTAAATGTACTGTGTATGTGCCATAATATGTCATTGGAGCAGCTAAACACATTATAAAGTAATTAGTTAGGAAGTAGAAGGAACCGCAAAAACAGTACTGCTTCAATTATACAATATTACAATAATTATAAAGGTGTATGTGAGTAATCCGTGTATTGATATGCAGGGCGCATATCAAGAATATGCAACAAAACTATCATAAGTGTTCTAAAATGGTATACGTTTAGCTAAGAACATAGTAGAACAAGCTATATTGGATACTACCATATCTAAAATCAAATAAATACATATAAATATGGTTTGTGTTCCCCCCCTCCCTGCTAATATAGTTCCCCACTACGGTAGTACAAATAGTAATGAGTTTGTTTTAATCAGACCGTCCTGCCACAGTGCCCACCTGCTTTACCCAAGGCCTGGTTGGCCTGGTCACTGAGGATCTGTGTGAGTCTGGCTCTCTGGGCGTCGATGGTCTCCTGCATGGCCTTCACCCTCACCCTCAGGTTGTTGTTCTCCGTCTGCAGCATAGAGTTCTCATGGACCAAGTCGTTCACGCCCTCCATGCCATCTTCACCCACCATACGCTTCCCCTGGGCATCAGGCGGGGCAATTGATGTCATGACACATTCTTCCACTCATATCTTCTGCACTGATTTTACCTTCTCTAATGCTCTGTTATTCCATCTACCAGCCTCCCTCTCCTTTGCGTCGGCCCTCTTACCGTCTTGTACTCCATCAGCTCCATCTGCAGTCGCGCTATCTCCGTCCTCAGGGCGCTGATCTGCTGGCTGGCTCTGTCCTGGTTCACCACCACCTTGTTCTTAATGTTTCGCGCTCTGTTGGCGTACTTCAGAGTGTTCAAGGTCTCCATGAAGTCCCGGTCGGACGGGCTGATACAGGCGATCATCATTGTTTGACTAGAGAACACACAAATGGACAGCACTGATCAATCCCCATGGATCATTATGGAAAAAAATAAAACCACAGCAAGGATTGATTGTCCAGGTTTCTAAATGGTCTTCATATTTTCTTTTTCTTACTTTGTGCTAGTCTACATACAAATTTGCATTACTGATGTAAGCGGTGGCTGAACTTGTTCTCAATGCAAATTTAATCAGCACAGATGTGCCCCACTATACATGTATCATCAAGAGGAACTGTTTAGGAAGTCTAAGCTTTACTGTCTTTTATGCCAAGTTGCAGTGACTTATCTGGCAAGTAGTTGGTCAAAACGAAGATAAACGTTTTGTTTTTTTCTCAGCTCAATCACTGATTTCAAAAGCAGGTACATCAACTTTTACAGCATTAAAATACTTGGTTTGTGATCCATTATCCAAGCTCTCCATCCATATTCTCGTAAGATTCAGCCCCACAAACCTGTTGCCACCCAGTGAGTCCTGTAACAGCCGGGTCAGTTTGGAGTCTCTGTAAGGCACGTGAGTGGAGCGCTTACTCCTGTCTCCCAGAGCACTGATGACGTTTCCCAGAGCAAGCTGAGGTAAGACAGGGAAGAAAGACAAGCATGAGGTTGGATATTTGAGGGTTAAAGAACAATTCCGGGACAAATAGGGAATAAATATCACTCTATCACTCTAAAGCACCATTAATTGGTAAAATTAAGTGTCCGGTTCAAGCTTTGGCCACCTGGGGGCTCTCTCGCTCTACAATATCACCGGTTTGATATGTGCAATTTAAGAACTACAGATTCATTGCTTTGCATCATCACCCCAAAAAAGAAAAACTACATTTTCCGGTCGGTCATGTAGCAACACAACACTGATCAAATCCATAAACACAAAACACGACTATGACCTGTGAGTGCACTTTGTAATATACAATCTGCAATGCAGAATCAGACATGATCTTAGGTTCCTCACCAGCCCACAGTTGATGGAGATGCCCTCTTTAGCTCTGTCCCCTGTAGCTCCAGTTCTCTTCAGTCTCTCAGAACCAGCCAGGTCCACAAAGTGGAACTTGGCTGTCAGTGTCTCAAACTCATTAATCTGCGAGTCGCTCGCTAGACGGTTGTCTGTTGTATTATCCTGGAACAGAACGGAAAATAAATACAAAGGGGATGCCCTTTTCGGGAATGTGCTACAATTTAAAATTTTCATCGGGAAACTGCAGCTGATGATCATCTCAGCCTTGTAAAAACATCAGTAACACGTTCAGTGGCAAGCAGAGACCCCGGCGCTGCGTGTTCGAGTACGTACGTCGTTATCGGGAGAGCAGACTCGCACTTGGCACAGGTGGATGGTGAAGATGGCGTGGGAGCGTGAACTCTGGGCGTTCATCTGAGTGCTGGCGGTGGTACGACACAGAGCGCCCAGCTTCAGACACTGCATCATCTGTTAGATTAAAAGTGAAGGGAAAGGAGGGCAGGGGAGGAGGGGGGAGGAATAGAAGACAACAAAATGTGTGTATTCAGACGTCACAGACATCTCTGAGTGATGGTCATACCTAGCACAGGAAATCCATGAGGATGATATTAATATAGAAACTGTTATTTACAGAGAGCCGGTCCATTATATAGCAATCCATGGGACAAAGAGATTTGTTTAGGAGAATTTGGCATCGAGTCTGAAAGTGTCCTGCCACTCTGGATAATCCACAGACCTTGCTACAATCAGCTTTCATAGGGACTATTTCTTCAGTAGAAAGTAGTTTTACAGTCAGATATGTGAATATATAATATATATGAGTAACAGGGACACTGTTTTTGGAAAGACAAGTTGCTGTTGAAATTTATAAATGTCGTTTTTCCAGCGCTGCTAGCAAAATGCAGAAAATTCAATTCACCACCACAATATTGGGGCGGAGGCATAAATCTCCTAGATCGATGTCTCAAGACATGCGAAAATGGGTTTTTCTAATTTGGGTAAGCTGGCCCTCCAACATTATAGTGGTGGTTTGGGGTATTACATGTTTTGCATTTCAGAATATCTTTATTAGGACTGGAAAATACTGATAAAAAAAAGATTTTTACAATAACAAAGTCTAAATGTAGAATTGTTGCTTGTAAAATCAGGGGAATTTAGTAGTAGTGATGGTTGAAAGCAGTAGAAGGAGCATGGGTCACAGTTATAATGAGGCCAATCAGGTTCTCCAGTAAAAGTTGTAATTGTGCTAGATGGGGTTGGTCCAAGAAGAAAACTGCTTTCAGGACGTTTTGGGCTTGTTAACGCTGACCTCAGCTGCAGAGGTGACGGTGCGAGTGGTGACCCCCACGGTGTAGATGCCTCCGCTGGCGTCCTCGTGGATTTTGATGTTGGATCTCTGCTTCCTGGCCTCGATGTCCCGCGTCGAGTCGAACAAGTCCAGCACATCCTCGTTGTACAACTGCAGAGTGTGTTAAATATACAAAACATAATGAAACAGGAGACAGAAAATAGATAACACACATAGATGACTGCATGAATAGTCAATATAATCATTACTTCCCCGCCTCATCTTCTCCCCTCAGCTGCTTCCTCACCAGCTGTTAGCAGCCACTTGTGGGCGGTTAAAAATAAAGCCAGGAGCTGAGACAGACTAATGACAGTTTAACGGCTTTAGGGTCATCTGGCTGCTTTAACAACTTAAAATCACTACACCCCTTTGCGACCTTTGACCCCTTGCTGTCTGCATGCGCTAACTAATGGACCTTGAGTGGACTGGATGTTTTGAGTTTAGAGTTTGAGTGCTGATAATTGAACCCTAATTTGAAACAAAAACACTCATTTCTGGTTTTAAATCCTGAGAAATTGTCACATTTTTGGTCAGCGTCTGCCTGTGTGTGTGTATTTCTGCACCTCCAGGAACTGCGCGTTGATCTTGAACTCAGGAACAGGCCTGCCCTGCTCGGTGGCCGCCTGTCTGCGCTCCTCGATCCCTCTGAACAGGTGGTTGACGGCCCGGGGAATGATACCCAGCTCGTCCTCTGCGATGTTGACATCGAAGCCGGTTCCCATGGTGTAGGTCTTCCCCGAGCCTGTCTGGAGGTTGGAGAGAACACCGAGTCATCAGTTGCTTAAACAAATGGGAATAGAAGTTTACTTCTCCTCTTCTCATGTGTGATCCCATATGTGGTTTAGGGTGTGTTTTTCTGTACATTTCATCAATATATGTTTCTTAGCTGTATCATTCAACGACTCGAGTCTCTGGGTTTCAGAGGTTGAGGTGCAGCTCTGAGTAGTTTGTCTAACATGGGGGGGGGGGGGGGGGGGTGGGGGGGGTCGCCACGGTGACAAAACAAGGAATGCAACATTGAGCTTAAATTTACATGTCACCTCTCTCCTCCCCCTTGAAACGCCTGAAAGAGACCGTGTGTGTGTGTGTGTGTGTGTGTGTGTGTGTGTGTGTGTGTGGGGTGATAGATGAGGAACTTGTGCGTGTGAATAAATGTGCGTGTATGAGATAGATACAGTAGGGTGTGTTTGTGTTTGTTTTGTTCTATGAGACCACACCTGTGTGGTTACTGTGTGTGTGTGTGTGTGTGTGTGTGGCCTCCACTGCACCCTGTGAAAGGGTCTTTGACAGGAATACAAGGGCTGCAGGAACAATGTAAGGAGAGGACGATGAACAAAGCAGAGCAGAGGGAAAGATCAAGAGGAGGGAATGTTTAACTGCTGCTGTTCAACTAGAGAGTGTCAGCTGCAGGCGGAGACACTGTGCGAGGGAGAAATGAGAGGCTAAAAAAACCCTCAGTGGGAACACAAACAATTTTTTTAAAAGCCAAAAAAAAAAAAAAAAGAGTTGTGGTTTAGGACAGAGAAATAGTGGCATAACATGAAACTACATTTAAAAGAGGAAAAGAATATTCTCCAATGGAGACAATGCAGGAGTTTCAATTAAGATAATATGAAACTCCTGCATTGTCTCCATTGGAGAATATTTTTTCTATCCTCGCTTTACATTTCCAACAATGTGTCAATTACAGCATTTGTCCATTTATTTGAAGGGAATAATAAAAAATACCCCAATAAGCAACTATATGGGGCTGTAAATTCACTGCCAATAGCTGCGTATTTTCCTTCAACTCTCTGCTGTGCATTGGTGTGAAAATGTATGAAATAATATATTTGTCAACTTCTTCACTAATAGATTATTAAAGAAATAGTTCAATTTTTTGGGAAATACGCTCGTTTGCCTACTTGCCGACAGTTAGATGCGAAGATGCCACTCTCGTACCTGTCCGTTCAATATGACGCTACAGCCAGCAGCCGGTTAGCTTAGCTTAGCATAAAGACTGGAAACAGGGGGAAACAGCTTGCCTGGCACTGTCCAAAAGTAACAAAATCCACCTACGAGCACCTCTAAAGCTCACAATAAAACATGTCATATCTCGTTTGTTTATGCCGCGCAAGAACAGAAGTCTATAACAACAATTTTTAAGCTAACCTGGCAATGGCT
This sequence comes from Coreoperca whiteheadi, assembly GCA_011952105.1. Classification (NCBI taxonomy): domain Eukaryota; kingdom Metazoa; phylum Chordata; class Actinopteri; order Centrarchiformes; family Sinipercidae; genus Coreoperca; species Coreoperca whiteheadi. Next base: position 18,459,265 of record CM022484.1, read on the forward strand.
TCATATTTACTGTACAGACATGAGAATGGTAAGAAAGTAATCAAGCGTATTTCCCAAAATATCTAACTCTTTTCAACTTCGAAGCTGTCAGCTGGCAGGCTGGTGTTTCATCTGTTTAATGTGTCCCAATTATGTTTTGACTTTGCAGTTTAGGGCCCTGCTCTGGTATGAGGTGAAGCAATCTGTTCACACTCTGCTTTGATTGGGCAATAAACTCCCTTTCTAGCATTCCCTCTGGGGCTAATCTATCAGAGCCAATATGACGCTGCGGTGGTGAGAGCAGGTTGGAACACGTCAGCTGATAAAGTGTATTGACAGAGCTGGCGCTGCCGTGAGGCCTGTTCACTCCCTCATTACTTGTCTGATGATATGCAATGAAATCAGCTTCATATCACATGCCGCCATAAATCTTGGGCTGCTGGCAGCAGCTCCGTACCTTTGAGCGATGCAAAGTGGAAGCTTGTGCGTACCACGCCACCGTGCTGATGTAGGAACATGCAAGAGAAAAGCCTGTCGACCAACCTGTCCATATGCAAAGATAGTGGCATTGTAGCCCTCAAAGCAGCCTTCAATAAGTTTCTCGGTGCAGTGGGTGTAGATGGCTTCCTGCTGGCTGTCCATGTTGAAGACGTGGTCGTAGGTGAAGGCCTTGTCCTTACCCAGGAACACCTGTGGCTCCCCGGGCATCACGTACGTACAGATGTGACAGCCCTCGATCTTCTCTTTGGCCAGCTGAGGACGGATCCTGGTAGACGGAAAAAGACAAAAGATTTTTAACTGCCCACGATAAGCCTGGATTTCTTTCTAACTTTCAGCAGCTTGGGGAAAGAAAACTCCAGCACTGATCTTTTTTTAGCAGGAGACACAGCATTACAGCTGCAGAATGAGATAATGGCATTAAATGGCAAGCCCTGAAATCCTCTTTATTAAAACTGCGTTCCAACTTAAAAGGTAAATGCTAACATGCTCATAATGGTAATGCTAAGGCTGATGTTTAACCTGTTCACCATTTAGTTTAGCATGTTAGTATACTGATATTTGCTAATGAGCACCAAACACAAAGTACAGCTGAGGCTGGTGGGAATGTCATTCGTCGTTCATTTACAGGCACTGTGGTAACAAGTGATGATGGCGCTAGATGAAAAGTTAAGGGATCACCAAAGATAGAACACTTTATCCTTCACACCAATCCATGCCATAGTTGTTGAGACCGACCAATATACTGACATAAGGCTAAAAATCAAGCCCTGTCAAGGACAATTCCAAGACCCATTTCAAAAACTTTTAAAGAATCAGTTACACTTTTTAAATTCACAAACTTTCCAGATTTTCATGGGCCTTAGCACCCCTGCTCTGTGGATGTTTGTTAATGTAAGACCGAGGCAGAGCGGAGCTGTCATTATATTGGAAAACCATGACTGATCAATACAGGTTTGACGGTAAAAATGTAGCTGAGCTGAAGACAGGTAATATTTTCACTGAGCTGCAAGCAGAACAGTGCTGTGTGTGTGTGTGTGTGTGTGTGTGTGAGAAGGACCACACAGTGCCAGCACAGACTCCAGCAGGCACCTTGCACAGTACAGTGCCCTTACTGTTCACGAGGAAGAGAGAGAGAGTAAGGGCGAGAGAGCTCTGGGTAAACAGTCCCACCCTGGGTTTCATTAAGGAATCGCTCTGTTTGCTTTAACGCAAATAAACACACTGTTATTACATCATTTCCTCCCATGATGCACCTCTGCCTCTCATCACTGAACTCACTGTCCATCTGAAGAAGAAGTGGAATTATTGGAAGCAGACCAAGGAAATATTTGGCCACATTGGGAGTATTAAAATATCAGAAATACTTGCAGCTTTGACAGAAAAATATGGAAGATTATATACAGCAAAGGATAATACTGAAATACTCTGTAATAATATTGGACATGTATTTTGAAAATAAAAAGATTTTCCTACTGGGATACCTTTTGTAGGTACCAAATCTATTTATCCAAGGCCTTCAGTTAAAATAATAACCAGGACACCTGAGAATCTCGGAACAGTATCATTATAAATGGCTGCTATTGTTGCTCTCTGCTGGCAGGCATTAACTCTGTGTGTGATTGACAGTGTGTGTGTGTGTGTGTGTGTGTGTGTGTGTGTGTCTGTGCATGTATGTATAAGGATGTGGCGCTTTGCATGCAGTTTGTATTCTGCATGCAGCACTTGTGTGTACACTTTCTGTGCGCGTGCTTGCATTAAGAAAAGAATCTCACATTCATCACAGCAAGAGCCTATAGAACTTCTGAATGGCCTAAAAGGACAGTCAGTGTGTGTGTGTGTGTGTGTGTGTGTGTGTGTGTGTGTGACATCAGATCCCAGCTATTTAGCAGACTCTATCTGGGATTACAGCCCTGATGAGAAAAGCCAGGGAGGCACCGAGGGATCCAGGCTTGAGGAGCGACACCGGCAGTAACTGTACACTTGAAGAGCATTATCACTGTCAGCTTTGGACAGCAGATGTATCAGTTTATACGATGAATGATATATGTTATGTCAGCAGGATCATTTTGCTTTGTGATTACTTATTGTGTTTAAAACATCTAGCTTTCACAACAGGATTTTCTAATTCTATTTATTATCATAACAATACTAGAACAATATTTTCGAAATGCAGGTAGCCTTCACCTGAACAATCTCCTAACTTGGCAAGTGTTGACTAGAAAACCACATAAAAACCCGGGGAAGCAATGTGTGAGGATGCTCATTATTTTGAAATTACCTAATTTAGCAGCGAAATGGTCCACTATGTTTACTAGCTAGTTGCTAACTCTCTGTTGTTTGGTACTGTACCAAACAGTAATGTTGTGGGCCGTAAAACCAAAACAATGAGCTAAAAGATGCTAAAAAAGTGCCGTAGAGCTGAGGGGAAGGGAGTTGGGTGACGGCGTGGGCTCGTTTTTACGAGCATCCCCTTTCACATTAATGCTAATATGAAAACATGAATTAGTGCAGCTTTATGTGTGCATTAAACTGTTCATAATTACAATAGTTCTAGGTGAAACTGACGTAACTGTAACTGTCAGGGTGTTTAAGTCATCTGAGGAGGCTGCGATTTAATGGTCGGATGGTTTAGGGCATCACAGGAGTGAATCTGCATTAATCCTTCTGGCCACCTTCCCAAAACTTGTCAGAGAGCCATTACTGTAATCCAGTGTAACAATGGCGGCACTCACTGGTTAAGTCAATGGGTTATTGTTCACTTCAAATAAAATAACTTAAAATAAGTGTAACTAAATATGGACTTCAACAGGAAATGTCAAATGTATGACATTTCGAATCCATTAAAGTATCATGAAATAAGTCAGTGGTTGCTCACTGTACAGAAGAACCAAAGGAACAAGCCAGTAACACTGTAGCCCCATTTAGAATAAATGCGCAGTCTCTCCACAGTGTGATGCAATGTTTGTTTTGTGTAGTTGTACGACATCGCCAGGGTCCTCCATACATAGAGGGCCCAGGGGTGGGCTAAAGGGGAAAATGAATGTCTGAGAAAATGGTAGCGAGAGATAAAGAGAAAGAAAGAGGATACGAGGAGAAAGAGACTAGACATAATGGTTACAGCCCAGACAAAACACTGATGACAATCTCGGCGTTAGGAGGCCGCCACAGTCCGTCCAGTCGGACCTATTATCTGTCTGCGTAATGATGGTCTTTCACATAACAAGACCATCAGACTGAACTGATTCAGCCTTTAGAAACTCTGCTGTTTTTTTTCTCACTAAGGTCTTGGCTCTTCAAGGTGCTAGAGGGGACCAATTTTAAGACTTTCCTGTGTGCCATTGTCAAATTATATTTGTCGCCTTATTTTCATTAATGTACTCCAAAGAAATGAGTCCTTGGGGAAGATTTAAATCTTCTACCTCATGTTTCTGTACAGGATGTATTCAAACAGGATGTAATGTGTTATTTAGTGAGATTTAGAGGTGCTGGTAGGTGGATTTTTTTACCTTTGGACAGCGGTTTACCTCAGTTTCCAGTCTTTATGCTAAACAAAGCTAACCATCTCTGGGCTATTTGCCTTATACTGACAGATGTGAGAGTGCTATTGAACTTCCCATCTCACTCTCGGCAAGAAAGAGACCAAGAGTATTTTCCAAAAATGTTTTACTATTCCTTAAATACATAGTTAAGTTTAGACAACGTTAGACAATAACATTAAAGGGGCAATATGTAAGATTTGGCCAGAATTTTACTTCATTCAAAAAATGAACTAACATTATCAACAGAATGTGAAGAAGTAACAGTTCTGATGTTATGTCAATGACTGAAATTATTCATTCTGGCCCAGAATGTGTTGTAATACCACTTTTTTTTGGTCTAATAAATAAGCAAAATAAACTCACAAAACGTCAAATATTCTTACATATTTTCCTCATCAAAAATACAACCGTACACCTTCTGAATTCACGTTTCTCTCTATCACCGAACTATTACATCTTAAAAACCAATCTTGCACTGTAGAATTGTACCCTAGATAGATTTTTATAGTGCAGTAAACTGAGAAAAAGCCAATGGCTGCCGTGAAAAAAAATATATAGTAGGCTTTGTAAAATGGTAAATATGCTATTTGTATTTAATGGGTTTAAAACCTGCAACAGTGCTGCCTCCAGGCAATTGGTTTAAGCGACGTTGTGCAGCATTAGATTTCTGAACATGTGTAACAGATCTCAAATAGATAAAGTTCAAGTATGTCTCAGCCTTACATTAATGATTTTCGAGCACTGTGGCACAGTGGAGCTCTATTTTGAGTATTTTTGGATGCGAATGCACTCACAACTAATACAAGTTCTGGCACCCGGCATCTCAGCTAACTGTAAACAGGTGAGGGTTAAGGTAGATGTGCAGCACGTCCTGCTGGTGTATTATTAGTGTGACTGACTTTAGCTGTGATTATGATCTGGCAGGCTTCACTCTGTGGTTCAACCCAAAACACTCTTTTCTCCTGGCTGAATCAGGGCTGCCCTTCAGCACAGTGGAGACTTACAGCACTAATCCACCTTCTAGAGTGACACATGCAGGCTCCTCACAGGCTGTTACTCCAGGAAATTTAACTCCACACGCACACATGCACATGGAGGAACACAACACTTTCATATTCTTATACGTAGAATTTCACTGTATTGGGGAGTTGTTCCTTAAACTAAATTAGGGTAGTGTGTACTACATTGGGCAGACTCTTGACGATCCTTCAGATAAACTGAAAATTGGTTTGTGATTTTAGTCATGCTTATGTGTTGTATATTGCTCCTTTTGTATATTTCCTTTGTCTTGTATATTGACGTGGGATGTTGAAGTAAAAAATAAGTTTTACAGTGTCAAGAAAACTATTATTATCACGGGAATATCAAATGTGAAAACCCCCTTTCACAGTTTTACACACACACACACACACACACACACAGACACACAGACACATACACACGGATCAGGCCGCCCCCAAGGCCAAGTGAAAACCTTTGTGTAGTAACTGCTCAACACATTAATCTGCTATGACAGTTTCTGCCGGTTGGAGGGAAAACTAACAAGAAAAATTCTAAGAAGTTCCAGAGTGGAGAGGATTAGAGGGATACATTTACATAGTGAAATTTGGAGTATTCAACACCAGGCACTTTACATTATAACATAAAAGGTTTGTGTTTTATCACTTAAATATACGTATCATACACAATCCAGGATGGATTTTGGTGGACAAACCAACCCAAAAGAGCTAAAAATACTCTCAGTAAGACACTACGGCACAATACAAATCCTGATTTGCAAAAGAAACATGCCATCTACCTAAATTTACTTAAAGGGATAATTTGACATAATGAAAAATATGCTTATTTGCTGTCTTTCATATTGTGATTTTGACGGATATTACAATTTCAATATGATTTTTGCGACACAATTTTCATTTTCACTGAAAAAGATGATGTGACATTTGCTGGGGTCTGTCCCAAACAAACATGTTTTCTTACATCTGGAGGACAAGAATTGTGGGCCAGGATCTCTGCAGCGCTACAGTTCTTCATCAGAATGCTGTTTTGTCACACATTTTGCCTTACATCAAAAAAATTGCAGCGTCTGCGATTGGGATATTACACTTGGCCACGTTGTAATTTTGATAAGATTTTGATTTATTGTGCAGCCCTAATGAAAACTGTGTCATTCATCAGCAATTCAGCAATCAGGCCACCAGTGTTATTCCAATAGGACTACAGATATAGGAGAAAACTAAACAGCTCTTAAAGTTCATTAAGAGAAGCCTCTGGCTGACCACTGGTGAGTCCACTGAAGCCTTCTAAGAGATGAAAGGGGGATGCGCGCACGCATAGAATATAGGCCATATACACATATACCTGCTATTCAAATACACACGCACACACACTTTCACACACGTTACAGACACACACAGAGGGGCTTTGTCAGCCTCTCCCCATGTGACAAGTCGTGTTAGGCTCCTGCTCCCAGCCTTATTACTGCGATTACAGTGACAGCCTGAGAAGCAGTGGGCTCCTCACGCACACACACGCATGCTTAACCAGAGAAACCCCAGACATCATACGCCTTCACCTTGATTTTTCAGTCTAATTTGCAAAATACAAGGATTATAAAGACTCTGCAAAACTTTAGAAGGCAGTTAAACTGATGAAAGTGAAAAACAGGGACGTTGCTTGCTACATGCACGTGCTCCAAAAGACGGAGACACAACCACGCACACAAAAACGTCTTATATGACGGTATAAAGTAGACATGACTCACTACAACGTCTCGGATGCCACCGTGGCATTTTGAAATTTAAAAAAATATATATTTTAGAGACCATTTTGGATCCCAATCCTGGCAAGCAGAACAGATACGTGATCTAAAAATAAATAAAAGCATTACCATCAGCGTTGGAGGGTGAGGGGAAACAAGAAATGAGGAGATGCTGGTGAAGAAAAAAGACAAAAAAAGAGATGAGTCAGTCCAACAACCCACATGCTGCTCACCTCATCCTTCGTGGAACATAGCCAATCAAATCACATGCTGACATCACTCCTCCTGACTTTCAGCCAATCAAATCACTCCCCAGGGATGCAGCCGACCACTCTGCATCGTCATTGTGAACGACAACAACAAAGCCCGATGTTTGCCTAATCTAATCCTCCACTAAATCTAATTTTTGGTTTAGCGTTGAGGTTCACTTCAGACACCGTGTACAGCTGGCACAGCTCAGGCAGCACTGGGTGACTTGGCAGAAACAGAAAGGAACATCTGAGCCCACAAGGCAGCAGACTCCTTTCTGCGACCAGCACAACGCCCCGTCATGTTTAGTCCCATATTTTTTGGATCTCGCAATACTTAGAAGCATTAAGTATATAGTAGTAAATGATTACAATATAGGTGTTTGACGGGACTGCTGATTGATAGCGAACAAGTATTTGAGTCAGCTTTTAAGACTCCCTTCCGGCTCTGCTCTTGGGTAGTTCACTTGCTTTGACAGTAAAAACATGACCGAATCGCCTGTGTCAGCGACAGGCCACTGGAAAAAAAACGAAGTACTTCAATTGAACTCAACAGTCCTTTTAAGTTAAAATCCAGATTTGTTTCAATCTAATGTAAAATAATCTCTGCGCATAATGTATTACCTGCTATACCTCAAAACTCTGGCCTTATTTTGCTTTAAAGGACCAGTTCACCCAAATATAACATTGAACACTGAACGACTACATTGAGGGATAACCACCCTTTTAAGCCCGTCAAAATGTACAAATTAAACAACCGAAAACATTCATTTCCGGAAGAAATCTTTACCTCAACTTTTCTGAGTGAGTGTAGAAGACATGTGGGAGATCTCCCAGATGTTGAGTTTTAAGGTTTGTTTGGACCCGAACGCAGGGCAAACTTTAGAGGAATTGCATGCCAAATCAGTGGAAACAACAACTGCGAAATCCATCTCCAACACATCTGCTTCCCTTCATCTACAGCTTCGTTCTTAGATGCCTTCTTTTCTTTGCGCTTACCCGGGGAAATTAGCTCTTCTGCTAAAGGTGTCAAAAGTGAGAGTACAACAAGCAGTGTTCTCTTAGTGTTCATGCAGTGGACAATAAGAGGTTTCAACAACAACTGAGTCTAAGCAGCTGAAGAATGTCTGCGAGTGTCTTCATGAAGATATGAGTGGATTATGGTTCTCTGGTGTGCCTTAACTGCGGACTGATGACACTGATGTTATCCAACAGAGGTTAATGGGGGACCACACTGCACCACGCACACACACAGACGCACAGATAGCTATTACAGCCCCAATCCTTCTTCTAGTCCAAGCCCTCCGTTGAAGTGTACATTTTGAAAAGCTTCACTCTATGACTGCAGGAAACACGATCGTACCACTGCATTCATTCACATCCTTTTAAGTGTGTGTGCGCTTCCAGAACGCCTTCAGGTACACTGTAATGACTTCCTTATATAACAATATGCACAAACACACACATACATAAACAGACAGCTCTTTTATAACGCGTCAGCCAGCAGGTGCACTTGTATATTTGTATGTGCGCGTGGAGCAGCCTGTATAGCACGTGGCCGTGCTCTAACGGCCGCCCAGGGCAAGAGGATGAATGAGGAGACAGAGAAGGGATGGAAGGACGTAAATAAAAAGAGAGAAAGTAGACCTCGCGGACAGTGGAAAATGGCCCAGCCACAATGAGCGGCTACTGTCTTAACTCACTACATCTCGGCAGGACTGTGTTTCCATTGTGTGGCAGCTGCCCTTGACATCAAGAGCCAATTCATTCTATCACTCTCTTCAGTGTACTTCTCGAAGCAGCAAGCTCAAACAAGTCTTCAACCTGTAAGAGGCTGAATACAGCCAAACCCTGCCGCTTTTTTGCACGGAAATTTCGTATGTGCGGGATTTAGAAGCGTGACGAAGGATGTGTCTGCAGGGATGACAGGTTGTGTCCAAAAGGTAATCCCGTGAAAGACTTCTAACGAATGTGCAACGTACAACATTATCTACTGGAGCACTTCAATTGACGGAGGAGTCGGACAACCTCAATCCACTGAACATGAACAATATTTCAATAAGCCCATCTTAAAGCCCTATGAGTCAGGAATAGAAGGCTATAATATCGAACAATCGCAAGAAAATAGATGATATGCTGTAAATGTGTTGTCAGAAATTCTCAGGAAAATGCCATTTATATCTCATTTTGTGAATGTGACATAGCAACATTTTGCTACTGATATTTTCATGATCATGTAAAAAGCATCTAAGTGATTGCTTAAAAACACACCAATCAAAAACGAGGTGCCTTGACGTTTTGTGTTGTAACCATAAACTGATCCACTGAAAATTACTAGACGACTATTGTGGTATTCTATTACTTATTTAACTCCTTTTTCAAGTTAAGACAACATGTGGCATCTTGCTACTAATTATCCTATTCAGAATTACCAGGTTTAAAAGGAATACATCGAGACTGCAGTAAGACAGATGCATCGGTTGTGTGCTCAATGTTTTCGCTGTCAATTAAGATGCACAAGTGTTCATTTTACCAAAGGCCCTACACTACAGAAGGCACTGATTATATGACAAAGACCTTGAATCTGTATTTTTCTCTCAGTGTCCGGCGTGAAAACAGCTAGGCAGTGATGTTACAGAGGGCATTTGGGAATGACGCCAGGAAAAAATGGACAAGGGTCAAGAGAGGGAGGCAACGGGAGAGCGGGAAGGAGTGCTCTGCTGACTCGGTGTTTCAGCTTCCCCCTTCTTGGTTTCTCTGTCTTGTTGTTTTCGATGGCTGACTGACCGCCGTCCATTCACAGGGCCATCGCCTCACACCCGGAGCCTTGAAAGGACCCGCGGTTACCTTGGTGACAGCTACAACAAGCTGCCAAGGGGGAATTCTGACTGGGTCGCTGATCACAGCTCTGACGGCTTCATGGGTCAAAGGTGGCTGGGCAGGAAGGAGGGAGAGGTGGACGGCGGCAGTCCCCCTGACTGGCAGCCAGAGCACACCACACCACTGGCCTCTGATGCCAGTTTAACGGAAACAGTTAGGCCAGATCATGGCACACATGGGAGTTAAGTGGAAATTCAAGGGGAACGCAGTGGAAGTGTATGGAAATAACAAGCATGGTCGTTGTTTCAAATGGGGTGAACATGTTTTGCATAGATTTGTGGCACATTCAAAGATGAGGAGCAACAAGCAAAATGAACTGATTACATTTCTATTTATATATTAATACAAATCTATACTGAATTAAGCTTAGCCTGTGCTTGTTAGACAGAAGTTATTGAATTTCTCAGCAACTCCAATATCACATGACAGCAGCTGGCAGACGGCTTGCAGCATGCTCTGCTTTTCGTCTCAGTTCACTCGAGTTGGTTCATGAATATTTATCACGAATGTGCCTGGACGGACGCGCACGCACACACACACACAAATATGAGCACAACACAATGCTTTTCTAGCATTTGGCAGCAGGCGCACACAGCCTTTGCCCTCAAACATAATCCATAAAGGTCAAGAGGGCGGGACTTGTGTCTGACAGACGTTTGAGAGGAGCTAATACTGGATATCAGTAAGGGAGTAATGGGAGTTTTGGGTGTATATACAGCATATATACACAAAAAGGATACACACACACACACACGCACACACACAACTCCCTGGGAAGAAGAACTGATACAGAGAGGATTATCCTGGTGGAATAAAAAAAAGAAATCTCTATTTGTATTAAACCTTTTGGAGCAATGTTGCACATCAGTGTTGGATTTTTAAGCACTTTTTGCAACAACGTGATGCTGGATTGCTGGATTACACAAAAGCGTATTTCTAAAAAGTGTATACTATATATTTGTTATTTTTGGGGGGGGTTTTTAAATAAAAAAAAAAAACGACATGAGGATTTTATCCACATTGCCCACCTCTAATTCCTAACCTACTTCTAATGCGTGCTCTATGTCATGCGCAAGTGTATGCAACCAGTTTACGCATCCAAATGAGGATTACAAATGACCCTCCAGCTTTCCATTTTCGAAACGCTCACTCTAACACATCGAATTAAAGAGGATGAGCTACCTGTTCTGAATTCAACCGTCCAAAACCTGATTCCTCCCTGCTAGCTAATTCTGGCTGCACGCTCTGAATTATTAAAGCTGCCCTTCAAGGATACTGGCATACTAATAAGTCACTTGACTGGCTCCTTCAGGCAAAGTCTGTCCCATGACTTACTTCTTGGATAAATGGTTAACTTCTTGTATTGCTTTTTGTTAATTTTTTTTAATTTTTTTTTTTAAACGCAATATGGGACGAGGCAGACGCATGCAAACACATACACACACAGATGGGACGTTACGTAAGGAAAGGCGGACACAGGACGTGAAACACGCCAACGCGTTCACACGTGGGGATAACCCAGTAAACACTAAGCGTGCGCGTGTTTGCTGAATCAGCCAACCGTGTGCTACTGAACTGCCCCATCCGTACGCTGTCAGGCGAGAAAAGAAAAAGCTTCAAAGCCAGGGGTGGCAGCGCAGCGCACTTATCCAATGTTTGAATAATCTTACTGAAGATCCATCACGAGCCAGTAAACTTTACGTTACATCATCTTTCCAGAAATTAATCAAAATGACAAAAAAAAACTCCTTGTCACGCCTTCCCTCTGTTCAGGCTCCAGACCCCTGTCTTTCTTGTTTTGCCCGTTACCTCAAAAAAAGAGAGACGGAATTAGGAAGAAAAAGACACATTTCCCCACTGTGGACCTGTTGGGATGGGGGATTAGGAACTCGCTAACAGACGGCATTAGCCTCGCAGGCCGAGGCAGGTACCGGTTGGCAACCTGGTAGCCGATTATTGCAAACGCGCACACACACACGCACACACACACACACAACTAACTAAACTATTACAGGCCGGGGAGAAGCTCACAGTCAAAGCCTTTCAGATGTTGTAAAGTTCAGGTTCACCACCACTTTAAAGCTCCAAAATAATAGAAAGTTGCCACGGCGATTAACCGGGCTGAAAACACCAACACGAAGCTGTGGGTTGATGTTCAAAGCGATGTCAGTCCGTGATTTAATAGCAGATGAAAAGGTGTGACCTGCAGCGATTATTAAGTGAAACTCTTATTAAACCTTCGGTAAAAGATTTTTTATCAAGGATCCATAGTCATCATCTTGACATTATTTGCTATGATGTATGACAAGCAAGCGACAACACAAATCACGCTAGCTAATGTGGGCGGGTGTGTCCACCCCCGCATATCGCTGTTAAAAGGAGGCGTTTGCTGCGACAACACAAGAGCGCGGTGGACTTTTGTTGTTACTTTGTTAATTACAGGAAAATTCAAAGGTTGTTTAATGTGGCATTTTCCAATGGTTTCCGCAGCCCATCTTCATGTTGTTCTCACTGTGAATGTAAGGAATGTGACAGCTTGACAGATAAGACAAATAAGGGTGACATAACTAGATAAGTAAGCGTCAGATTTAGGGATTTAACAGCTGCTGTGAAACATCACTACTGGTGAGTCTCAATTAAGCCCCCCCCCCCACCATAAATATCTGCAGATTACACGTTCACATATCATCAGCTTGGCACAGATAAGTATGTACCATAAATATGTAGTCTCCGTTCACTTTTTGCTTTGCCGTCAACCAACTCCTGAGGGAAGTATTTGGCTCTTTGGCTGCTAAATGCTAGACTTTGTTCACCGGCTAATCGCTCACTTTGTCTATCTGCAGTTTGGGGCTATAGACAGGTAGCGTCCAGTGGGGCTTTCAGAGCGTTTTGGCTGCAAACAACAGCCTGCTGCGGCTGGAAACAAAGGTTGAAGAGAGCAGTGAGAGTGAAACCAAAACAAAGAGCTAAAAGATGCTAAAAAGCTCAGTGGAGCTGTGGGGAACTGCAGAGTCAGGTGGTTATTCTCTGTGGGTTTGTTACTACGAGCGACACCTGTCATATTGAACATAGTCATCTGACTCATTGTTCATCTAAACATATGTATAAGTGCAGCTTTAAGTGAAGTATTGTTATGATTTATCGGTTTTGTATTGTTTCAATGTTGGGTCCCCCGCAACCTTTTAACATGTCAAACTCATAGCAGGGTACTGCTCTATGCCACACTCAGTCATGCAAATAAAGCACACTTGATTTTGCATTTGAAACAGGTGCCTGGTGTGTGATACAGGAGCTGTGTGAGCTGGACGGTAAGGCCAGGATAGTTTCAGCGACAGGAAGTGGATCTGCTACGCTTGTGTGTGCGTAAAAAGAAAGAGATGAGTGACGAAGCACTTTCAGGCCCCACAGCTGACCTCAGAAGAGTCTCTGAACCGCTGACCCTTGTACAATCAGACACTGACTCGAGATTCAAGATCTTTTTTGGAGCATCACCTGGACCAAATCCATACCTCTATCTTTAACCAAAGTAAATCCTGCTGGCCCAATTTGGAATGGTCAGCTTTAAAAGAAAACCTTTCCTCAATTCATACAACTCTCACACAGTCCTTTCATGATGGAGGAACATATTTTACTTTACATCATTTGTCTCTGCTGACTGAGAGTATCTTGGTTCATACATAACTACTGATAAATTCAAAATTAAAGTCTCCCATTAGCTGAATGACTGAATAGAATAATTGAAAAGAGAAAAAAAAGACACATGAATGAATGAAAGAATAAACCAATGAATAATGGACTGACTCTTAGGGGTGTGCCATATCATATTGTTCACGATAATACCGGTGCAACTTTTAATATGATAAAAACAAAAACAAAAAACGTCATGACGTGATAATGGCAACATTCCGACTCGTTGACGTAATGATGTCGTGTCTTCAGGCACAGCAGCAACAAGCAAAGCAACACGGCTACCATAAAGGGGAGCTAGGGGAAAGGGAACTGAAGGGGAAAGCAAGGTGAGCAGATTAAGGTAGTTTGTGAGAGAACACTGCAATACGGTGGAGAATTAGGTAGAATTTCAATGGTGACATAAGAAATAACTTACTAGAAATAGGGGAACGTATTCTTTCAAATATTATATTTTCAATAGTCAAATATAGTGAGGATTTTTTTTTTCAGGATTTGTCACATCGTCAAGAATATCATTATTCTATCTAATGTATACAGCCCAATATCACAAATCCACATTTGGCTCAAAGGGCTTCACAGTCTGTACAACATACGACACCCTCTGTCCGTAGACCCCACTTTTAACAGTTAAAAAAAAATGGAAGAAACCTCAGGAAGAGCAACAGAGGAGGGATCCCTCTCCCAGGACGGGCAGACATGCAATAGATGTCGTGTGTACAGAATAGATTCACAGCAGAAGATCGTAGTATTAGTATATACTATTATGATGACAAAATGTAGGTTGAAAAACACAAGTGTATCGCAGAAATACCCTGCAACAGGGTGATATTGTTTTAGGGCCATATTGGCCGCCCCTTCTGACTCTCAACAGGACCAAAGGTGGAACCAACTAGCAAACAAGACGACAGCGCTCTCCAAATTATTAATGAAGCCTGAGCTTTCTAAGAAGATACAGCAGCAGGCAGTTTCCACTCAAAGACACACATGTGTGTAGCCTGATTTGGATTACTATCAGCAGCTTGTGTGTAGGCCTACGTATGCATGCGCGGTTATGTGTTCTTTTGTGCGTTGCAAAGCTTAAAACCTCTCAAAAACGTCTCTTCAGTGACCTCAGACAGCAACTCACTGCCCACACTGCATTGTTAAAAGGAAGCCAGACACACGGGATCTTACAATATGAATGAAATGTTATTAACGGGGCGGTGCGGGCACCTGAAGAACCAAGAGAGCGCGAGTGGATACACTGACAGATTATTTATCTATGAAGGAGCGAGGCGGGCAAGTTAACTGAGTTGGCTCAGCAAACAGAGTTCTGGGTCAAAGTCTGAATGCGCAGGGACAACAAGCGGGGCAGAGGGAAACATGAGAGGAGCGAGCTTTGGTCCTCTCTCTTCCACGGATCCAGTTCACAGGACGTTGCAGATTGTCTTTCCAACACACACACACACACACACACACACACACACACACACACACACAGAAAAGCACCTGCCCTGGACTTTAGCTGCCGCCCTTTTAATGTCACTCTATTGATTTGTTATTTTTATTGTTTGTACAGTCTTGTTGTTCCACACACACATAGGAACACTGATCAACGGTGGCCAGGCAGCCGCTGCCTCAGTTTGTCTGCCCTGTAAATGGCAGCATGGATTGGCCGAGAGGACTGTGGGTCAGATCAGGAGAATACAGCAAATGCGAACAAAACATACAGTACAACCCAACACAACAGGAAGGGTCAGACTCTGTGTGTTGACAGGAGACACACTGTACAGGCTTTTCCTTGGCCTAATCCCTCAGAGCTGAGATCTTCATTCATATATCCACTACACAGCGTGTGCGCGCGCAGTGCAGGTATTAACAAAAGAAGCTCATGTAATCATGGGCCACAGGTCTATATTTGCAGCTCCTGGCACGGGTGTGGAGACGGGAACGTGCGTGCTGTGAAAACAAACAAAAAGAAGCTCCCAAATGAAAGCGCCTTTAGAGAAGGAGGGCGTCCTGCTTTTTGGGGGGGTGTTTAGGGATACGACAAGAAGAATGGCCTGCACTGGTAGATGAGAGCGTCTGTCTACATGTAGGTGAGCTGAATATATGGCCATGGATGGACGGCGGCGCGACAATAAAAGCAGGAACAGCACGTGCGCGGCTGTAGCAGGTGTGACACGAGAGCATCTCTGGAGAGGAGGGTCTGCCGCTGCATCCTTACCTCAGGGCGACGCGCACCGAGCTCTCATCCGGCCCGCTGCTCATGGTGTCACCGGGGGATAGTCCAGCTTAGAAGTATAGCTTGATTTCCCTTTTTCTTTATCCTCTTACAAGACAAGAGAGCGCCGCGGACACCCTCCACCTCCTCCTCCCAGAAAAGCGCTTCTATCTTGAGCTGCCCCCGGCCGCCGCCGCTCTCAGCTCCTCCTGCACATGCGAGCCACGATTTACGCGACGCGTTCGTCGTCTACCGTTCGACGAGGGAATGCGCTTCGGGAGCCCGCGGTGGTCACCTCTCCATCCAGGGGCATCGCGTCGGCCTCCTCCCCCAGGTCAGAGCGCGGCGCGTGTGTGCGCGTGTGTGCGGACGAGCAGGGAGCCGCTTCGGCGCGCGGCTCTCCGGGACTGAGGACGGAGCCAGACTCCTCCTCCCGAGCTGTACCAATCCAGACAGAGGGGGGGGGGCGACCTGACCCACGAGTCGAGACAATACACGTAGAAAATTAGAATAATAACTGTGTTTAAAAAAAAAAAAAAGTTTGTGTTGTTGTTTTTATCTACTCTTTTAGATAGAAAATATGTTCCTATTCACGTTACAGAAAAAGCTAAGTATTTTCCATTTTGTCTATTTATTTTCCCACCGTCCTTCATTGTCTCTCTGTTGGACTGGTTTATAGTTGGATACGGTATGCATCATTTATTATATATTATACTATACTCATACTATATTATATTTAATGGTATTGCTGTTCTACGCTATATAGTATGTTATACTATATCACTATATTTCACCTTATGTTATATCTTATATCCCATACTATACTATATTATGTTCTACTATTTTATTACATTATATTCTATAGCATATTTCTATTACATTTCTATGTGAACACAGACAAACACTAAGTATCATTACTTAATCATATCACATATTAAACTGGTGTACACTGTTTACACATACTAGACCCCACTGTCACTTCTGCCTTGTCATTTTGTCTTTAATGTGGTTCCTGTTTTTACCTCTATTCATCTTTAAGATTTATATACCTTTTATTATTTCCTTCTTCTTGTTTTGCTTTTACTTTCTCTATTCATCCGTCCAATTTCTTGACAATAAACGATCATGTGGAGCCATACAAGATGTCACACACAAAAAGATCCCAGTGAGTCCAAGTGGACTGTACCTCTGGCATTTCCAATACTACAGAGTTGAATGACAAGACGACTTACTGAAGGCATATATGCAAATCAGGAATTGCAGTAAAGGAACACGGTTACTTGGCCATGCTGCCATCTCATGGTCAGCTCATATTATTGCACATCATGCACATATTATTGGAGTCACTACAGTAACATGCCCCCTTGATTTCGCCAGCAGACGGCTTCCCAAACTCACTTACTGCGTCCCAATCCCACACTACAGTAGGCTACATACTACTCGTGTGCAGTGTGTACTACACTACTACTGACTGTCTTTTGCAGTAAGTATACAAAGAATCCCGAATCAATTTTTAACGAATAGTTAAAATTACACAAAACAAGTCACTTTATTTGTTTCGCTGTTTCTGGATCGGTTTCATCTTTATCCACAATGTGTTTCGCTTCTTTGCAGCCGTGAGCAGCTCCTCCTTTGCTTTTGCGTATCACATTGTGGGGCCATAGTGTGCACCAACAGCACACTTAAAAATGAAGTGCCTCTTAGTGTGCACACTGACTGTTTTGAGAACAATATACTTCACTCTTTCACTTTTCTAGTGTGAACACACTACATTCTGAAAACCTGCTCAGAATTGGTGTGTCGTGTGGAACTGGAACACAGTTTCTGCTGCGGCTTGCGCAGTGAAAACACTCGAGTACCAGTTAGAAGTCATCGAAATGTGATTTCTCTGCAGGCCAAAGGACCCTGGAGAATCAGATATTCTGACTGTCAAGAATCTGAATTGTGTTGCATTTTAGGGTTGACTGATTGGTTATACACTCAATTATAGGAGTTGGTAAGAGTATATGAACCACCTACTTGGGCTATAAACAACACTCACTTCACATTGTTAGAAAATACACGCGACAAAAACACCCGTCGCTAACCCTAAACTTGAAACGGTGAAGAACAAACGCAATGTGTCCCATGTTTGGAGGTTGCAATGTATTGTTTAATTTACAAGAAAATACATCTTCATCTTTCATCGTAAAGTGACCACATGATTTTTGAACAGATGACCTTTATGCCGATGTACCTCTCTTGGCTCTAAGGTTAAATAATACAGATTCCTACACATGCACAATGAGATCCATATAAAGGAAGTCGTGACTACTGTTTCAGGAGTTCAAAATATAAAATAGTTATATTAATGGGAGTTTTGATTGCACTCATGGTCGTCCACCCATCTTTCCCATGTCATTCAGTTATTAATGACACTGTCATACATACAGATTTCACTGTCCTACACCATTTGAATAACATGAAAATTCAAGCTGAAAATTTCAAGCATTTTCCTTTCCTGCTATCCCAGCTCTCACGCACGTACCGTGAATCCTAATTTAAACACCACAAAGTGGCTCTGATAAAATAAGGTTGCATTCACTATTAGCACAATTATAAAATGTTCAATTATCAAACAACAAGGAAACTTGCATGACCCGACCACATGTCTTCACAACCTTAAGAGATGCTTTATCATACATAATGGATACATTCAATCTCTTACTTTTACAAAAGGGGTGGTGATAGAATGCAAAACTTTCAGTATCCAAGTTTTGTTAGTAAGGATGTCGTGGTGTGGTAGGCCACCTTAGCTGGTTTTCTAAAGGGCTCAGAAATGATGAGGTGCCACGTTAAAGGATGAAGACAGGAACAAATTCAGTGATGAAAAACAGAGGCTGGGTTTAATGCAGAGTCACAGCAGCCAAATAAGTCTGGGAATCTTAAACCTGCAATAAATATTTTTGGCCACTTGGGGGCAGCGGAAACACGTTTTAGAGAGGAAAGAGAATTACTTTTTTAATTCTTCTGAGCTACCGCAACCACAACAGTGAATTGCTACAAAGCTCCACAGAGCTACAGGGAACCGCAGGATAACATCTACATGTTGATCCATTGTTAATATAAGAATTTTGGTTATAGCCACTTTAAAGATATAAATAAATAAGAATAAAGGTAGATTTGAGGTCTTTCCACACATAGTAGTCCCTAAACACGTAATCAATGGATAATTATCCCCACTGTAACTAGCACCTGAAAACGCTGCTGTGCACAGGCCTCTGCTCCAAGACTGACAGGTTACCCTCAGTTGGGCTCAGTTTTGTTGTGTGATTGGAGAACAAATAATCCCACTCTTAGCTGTATAATCAGTGGAAAGGATATGTAATCCTTGGAGAGAATATGCAGCATCGAAAAGCACCATTTTATGTGACACAAGCCAGAAGAAAATACAAAAAAATACACAATTTTGGCAGAAAAAAAAAAAAAAAAAAAAAGATCTATACCGAAGCATGAAGCATGCTAGCAAAATGGCACCTCATCATTTATTATCCCACCGTTTCATCCACCAAGATGAAATAAAGGTATTTCTGACTGTTTAGTTATTGAAGCTATGGTCATGCCTATGAAGTCCAGGCACTGTCTGCTCTTGAGCTGACCTCATGTTCCAGTGTCACCTGACAGACTCCGTGTCATTCAGCGGCTCATCTGGCCTCCTGTCAACAGAGTCCGACTGATGGCACAGAAAGATAATAACCTATTTCAGGTCAGAAACTCCAGTACAGAGCAATGTTGAAAAGGCTTGCCATGCCATTTTCAAGCCTTACAGTAAAGTCTATGATACGTTCTCTCTTGCATACCGAATGAAAGTGTCATTATTTTTGTGCAGTCCAGATTATACGACAAGACCATCACAGAGCATTCCAGTTATTATTCCTTTAGATATTAAAGGAATGCACTGACATTTAAAAAATTTTATTTAGTTATTTTTCTTCTCCAGTCTCATTTTTTTTTTGGGGTAGGGGGGGGGGTCTAAGTTTGTCCTTCTGTAACCTAGCAGCCATCATCCTGAATAGAGCAGGGCTGCATCCAAATGGTCTTAAGTCCTTTTCTTGAATTGCACACTAAAAGCCAAAAGGGGCGGTTGCAGAGGATTGAAGTGTCAATGGAGCAAAGATGTTGCACTTTTAGACATCCTGGATGCAGGCCCAGCTCAGTCTAACGAAACACCTGAGAGAGTTGCTAAACTTTGACAAGCACACTCAACAAATTTACATCGTAAGCTCCATAACAAAGTAGATGATGCATGCGCAGTTATATACGTGGTTCCCACACCTTCATCAAATGCAAGGACTTTGGAAGCCCAATTCCCTCAAAGTCAAGGACCCAACACGGCCCAGTTTGAGTCACGGTTCGAGGTTTGTTCCCTCAAATTCACAAACTTTCAAGGATTTGAAAGACCTGTGGGAACCCTGTATATACCAAAAATCAGGACTCATTTACGTATTTCTTTGCAGACATTAACAAGCCAATGTTTAGTTTGAAACATTTCAGTGCCCTTGTTTGTATGCTGCTGCTGATGTGACTGATTGTCGGTTCTGTGCCAACACAGACATGGTGGTGTGTTCACCAAACAGGGCGCACAATAACTAAAGAGTGGTATTCTGACCAGTGAGATTACTTGATATTACACTGTACCAGTCGCTCAGTACAGTGCGAGAATAACGGACAGACCACTCATAGAAATACATACAGATTTCACCGTGTTTCTAAAGTGCTTCCACACTTTTGATTGGTTCTATAATTGACTAAGGGGTGTAAATGGTTTTTACAGAGGAAACACTGAATTAAAGGTGAACTAAGGAAACTGTCACGCAGCACAAAAACACATGTAAATGTTTCTCGGTGCTTTTGTGCTTTTCAAATGCAGTGATAATTTGTATTGCTGGGAAGGCTTTAGGCCCAATTGGATGTATGACACCGCGAAAATATAACTCTAAATGAATCCATAACTTCTCCACACATGATCCCCTCTCCTGTTTCACTGAGTACAATCGGGGAGGCAAAAGTCTGCCTAATTTCCTTCTCCTCGGACTCTTTATGCAGGACACAGTAGGCACACACACAGGTCTGAAATGCAAAAGGAACATACTGTAAAAGGAGCCACAACCAAAGCTTAGAACCACTGCATGGGAACACAGCGTTTATGACTTTTTCAGAAGAAACAAAATTATGTTAACGCTAACAACATACTCATTTCACAGTATCACGCCTTCAGAGAAGTTGCTGGTAGCAAACATGGAGGCTAAATGAGGAAGAACAAACCAACTAATTTGACTCCTGTATATAGCCAAGCTGCATGCCTGCCATTAGTCAAGAGGCAACAGACGTGTTGAAGTGTCCTTGAGCCAAAAATGAAAGCCGTACCAGCTCCAACGTCTGCGATCTATAAATAAGCCTGACCCCTAACCGTTCTACTACTGTATGTTAGCCCTGTTATGTAATACACAAATTAGGTTTAACCTGGTAAGGCCTCATATATTAAAACATAATATTATGTGGAGTGTTATCTAAAATATATAAGTGCATGTAAACACACTTCATGATATTAAAAGATAATCAGTTTCCACTTTAGAAAGGTGAGGAATCAAGACTTTGAGCAAAGTATGTCTTACATGACCATCAAATTGACATGAACTCGGCTTTAACTAAATTAGCATAATGTATTAGGTTATTAGACCCACAGAGTCCCAGCAGTCAGCTGACACACATCACACACACAAACGAGTGTGTTTTGTGTCAACACGGGTGGGGGGGGGTGGTTGTGGCTGGCATCAACAGGTGGCCAGCGTGTGTACGTGTATCTGACTGAATGGCTACTTAGTATATGTGTGACTGTTCACAGACAGACCAGACTACCAGGGTCGCCTTGCTCTTGTTCCTCTTCCTTTGGAGAGGGCCTCATTAGCTCACTGTATTGGCTCAATAAACCAGAAACCTATAGTTTTGGAGTCAGACCTGCATCACTAATCGCTCTGATTGGCTCTTTTCCTTCGCTAGCCATGTGTAAGCCTGCAACTGAGGCATGGGTTTGCGCAAAACCTAAAAAGGGCTAAGTTGAGGTATAAGGAAAGGGATTGTACGGCGGCTAGATACACAAAATCAAACAAAGGCATATTGTGACATTTTGAAAAATAGTCTCTTTTGACCTCTTTAAAACCAAGAGGTCATTAAGTTATGACAAATGTGGATCCTGCACAACCCAGTATACTGGGTGTGGAATACTGCTTTGGACATTATTTAGAGGTTCTATATTAAAAGTTTTCCAGCCAAAACGCAGCTATCACCTTATTTCACTGTGAGCTACCACAACAAAACAGAAATAGCCCTCTAAAAGCAGAGATAAGTGAAGCAAAAGCAAACAAAATTATTCTTTTAGTTACATTTGGATTTTTTTGCGTTTTGCCACTTGGAACTGTGGCGAACTGATCTTGAGAATGATGCACGCTGAAAGCAAACATTTAAAAATCTACAACTGAGTATGCAGTCCGTGTGTGTGGAAGGGGGGGGGTAATACTTGTGAATCCACTCCCCACCCCCCCCTTCCCCCCACTTCTCGGGTTGGAGCGGGGCAAAGGAGAGATAAAAGAAAAGAGGGAGAGGAGAAAAGGGAGCTGAAAGAGCAGCTGGCAGGAAGAGCTCTCCTGCGTTAACAGGAGAGGAAAAAAAATCTAAACAAGCAACACCCCCCC